>PQWD01004700.1:0-77459 GCA_019425675.1 Leucinodes orbonalis | reverse complement strand
TGTGACTGAGATAAGGTCGAATTTCGCTTGCGGCTTTGAAAACAACAATGCAATGATAACAACCTGACGCGTAACAACTAACGATGGCGCTTTGAAAATATGTTATACATATTTATATATAGGTTTATGTACAATATCTCAGTGTAATCAGTGTAATGTTTGTCTTCTATATTTAAAATTATGTTATTTCTAGTAAAATTATTATTATTTATTTCGTTGTGACTTAACGTCATTTTTATCTTATGAATAAAAATAATAAATGGAGTTTTAAAGTCACTCTATAGTTTTACCTATTTGATTATTACGACAATATAAACTTCAAGGTACTCGTATAAGCCGTAATGCAAGCAAACCTTGCAAAAATATTCGAGGCAACAACATTAGCTATTAATAATTCTCTAGTAATTGGTATTGTTTCGAAGTTTTTAGTTTAAAAAACCGCAAGCCAATGTTGCAAAACCTGGCCCAAAAAATCCATAATACTCATCACATCCACCCACAGATAAGCTTTAAGGTTCTGCAAGTATGAAGTGCGGATCTGATTGTGGGTTAAATAAATAGCGTTTCGTTTCCTTACGGAGGAGGGAGTGACGATAGCACGGAGGAACCTGTCAGCGTGCTCGAACCACGTGACACTCGGCCGGTACGCATGCGCGCCCGCCTTCCGCGCCGCGCGAATCTTCTTCAGCTCAACACTGTAAGACGACCTTATGTTTTTATCTTATTCTTCAACTCCTTCACTGTCACATCGATCAAATTCAACGCGTTAATTATCTCCACGTAGCCCTGCTCCCTTATCTTCTTGTTTTTGTAGTTCTCCGACACGGGGTTCCATAGATATTCGCGTTTTTCATATTCAATTATCATTTGTATGGTGAGGTCCTCGCTCCATTTTGGATTGGCCAGTATCGCCACCATTTTGATGTCTCAATAGTTTTTTTATATCATAGTGTGGTTTTTTAGTTGCAAAATCGCGCGTACACCGTGCACAGGTACTAGGCGCGCAGAAGGGTGCGGGCGGTTCGCATGCGCGCAGCATACTAAAAGCATGTCGGTCGAAGGCCGGCGGGGGGCTATTTCGGGAGTGGCCACTACGCAGTCGCGTGCTTTAGAGCATGCTGTTTCCTCCACGCACCGAGCGGAGGCTGGGCCGGAGTGAAATGGAAGATTTGTAGCGCGCACGAGTGCGCGACGTCACTACGGCGACTTTGCGAACTTGCGTGACACGCGAATACTAGATACTAGTTTGTAATAGAATACCTGTGATTTTTATTACAGAAATGTAAAACTAGATTTTATGTTACCTTCGGGTTTTTGCTTACAAGATAAAATAATTACAAGATAAATAATGTGTTTAATAACTATAAACCTTAAGAAAGATGCAACTGCTTCTTTTGTTCATAAAATCAATTAAAGCGACAATTAGCGGTCAAAATGTAACAATAGTTTTTAAATGATTCAAAAGATTAAAACTTCTAAAATGTTAAATTAGAAGGGTATTTGCCCATGTTAAAACTTTAATAAAAAATAAAATACAAAAATCGCATTCAAATCCAAAGAAAAAGTAAGTGAAAATAAAATTGAATTTGGAAAGCGCGTAATGTGTACGCGACCCGGCCGCCTTGGTCCTTGAAGGGCGAGAAATTCGCGCGCGCCCCCCGGTCGTTCGAAAACTGTCAACCGTAAGAAACAACATTTCGATTACTCTTTAATAGTAGACGATAAAGTATATATTTCTCAAACGTTGGATTGTATTTACAAATAATAATTTAGTGAGTTAATAAATTCACTTGTTTTGCTAATTAAAATGTCCATTGGTTTGATACGATCATCACATTCATCACTTATGAGAAAAATAACTATGCTGATGTTTTAATATCTTTATTTTACATAGCAATTAAAGAAACCGCCTAAACTAAAGAAAGCTCAACAGTGATACCCAACTTACAGATATAATCAGAGTGTAAATACTATCTAGAACCGTAAAAATTTGAGTCATAGTATTCAGAAGTTTCGACAATTAGTGTCTAACACTTTAGCTCGGAATGCAGCTAACTTAAAAAAATCTATTCAAGCGCGTGAAATACTTTGAATTGCCACTTACCACCGTGTGGGCTAACTGCTTAAATTAATTGTTTCTCATAAAATTCAGGTTTCCTAACAAGTTCTCTTAGTAAGATAAATCAAACGGTTTCCCTCAAATTGGCACTGGCAACTTAGAATAAAATATAAAAAGAAATTAAAAAAACACGAATACCAACATACGAATACAAACCACCAAGCTGGATTACAGTCACACGATATTTATCTGCCGTTGTCCGTAACAAACAGTAACGATACATACATATAACCTTATTGCAATGACAATAGAGCTCACGTTCCACTAGCTGGATAGACCTAGTTGGCAGAGCATAGCTAAGTGAGCAGTGATGCGACGAGCTTGTCATTTGAAATACATAGATTCATACTTACGTAGATATTGTATAGGTATATCAACAGTTCATGGATACGTATGGAATTCTCGTGCGCTTTTAAAATGGTTCAGATTTATTTAGTTTTTATGTACTTTTTTAAGGTTTCCTGGTGTAGTGTAAGGGGTCTGGCAGTGCTGTGCACTCCGTATATGCAAATAAACAGCATATACCCTGTGCGTCCAGACAACCCAGAAAATTTTCACTTATTCGCCCATTCCCACTACAGATTTGAAACCATTGAAACCATAGGCGATCTGCTGTCAGCTGCAAAAACAATAAATAATTCACAAAAAATATTTTTTTATTGTTTTTGCGATTAGTGTCACGCACTTTGCATACCCTACTCATAAAATCTATGCACGCCACTGGGGTCTTGCATAAAATTTATGGGATCCAAGCTAACCTGACCTGTTCTTGGTAAATCTTGCCATATAGTGGATGAGGCTCTGATGACCCACCAATGAGCTGGTGAAATAGGTAATACCAGCGCGATATAATAGGTCAAAAACTCACTGTAAATCAATTAAAGAAGGTTTATGAATAAAGCCTGTTGAAATAAGGACGTTTTCACTGTATTCAAAGGTAAAATTCATAATCACAATTTCTTTCGAAAAATCACACTTAAGTCACCCGACCGAGACTCGAACATACGACTCTCCACATATGTTATTACCAAATGTACCCTTCAATTCTGTTCCCATAAGTTTGTATTTAAATTTTATATTTTCTGCACGTTTAGGATAAGAGTTTATTTTGATCCCAGGGTTTATAAGAACAATGTATTTTTGTAAATAAATAAATTGCATAAGCATGTTTATCCGTTATTTAGTACCCATATTACAAGCTCGTTCTTCTCGTTACACGTTTCCGCCTAGGGCAACCCTTTACTACCCGTAAAGGGTGATAGGCCTTAGTCGTCTACGCAGGCCCATTGCGGATTGGTCGACTCTTTTATGTTACAACTGTACGGGACTAGTGTCTAATTATACTAGCTAGGAATGGTGTGAACTTATAATCTGGTCTATACTAAATAAGGTACCGATAACTCTAACTTGACTAGGTGGAAGACTCTGTACTGGGTCGTCTACGTAGGTACCACTGCAGTGTCAGATATAGTCCCGTGAAATAAACATGCTTTACACTTTCGTGTTTCGGGATGCGGGCACTGTAGCTAGTGAAATTTCTGGGTATAAGAGACCAAACATCTGTTGTCTCGGGTGACGGGTGCAGTGCAGTATTATCAGTGTACAAACAGTATTCGTGGAATTTAGTTATTTCGACATACCATACTCTTCCTATTTATTGTACTGTCCTATCGGTTCCGTACAATGCGGTTTCCAATTCTGTACTGTGTTAATAAGAAACAGCGTTACCACGTATTAATCATGCGTGAAGCGGCGGGAAAAAACTAGTGTAAAATAATATTGATTGCGAATGATAACGGTTTATCAGTTGTTGCTCTCCTTCAATGATGCTCACTTACCATCAGGTGAGCGTCCTGACCGTCCTTCGTAACATAAAAATACTCATGTATTCGATATACCTAAGTAACATTATGCAAAAGCGTGTCTCGGTACAAAAATACGAAAAAAGCGTCATGCAGAAGAAGCCCGTGGAGAGTTATCAACATGCGATCGGCGCGTCGCGTGATTGCGCCGGGACGCGCCGTGTCCCGCGTAATGAGGGTGACGAGCAGGGCTTCACGCCTCTGTATCTCACGACACAATGGTCTTGATACTTTATATATTATTAATGACGACCTATTTTGTTTAATGGTTGAGATGTGAGCTACTACACCAAGGGTTCCGCGTTTGATCCCCGGACAGTACAAACATTTGTGTGCTTTTATTGGTCTGGTGTTTACTATGTATAATATGTGTTTACAAAAAAAAGTATATAAGTATGTTTATCCGTTGTTTAATACCCAAACTACAGGCTTCACGCTTAACTTAGGCTAGATAGCGCTGTGTGAATGTCAGTGGATATATATTTTTTTTCAGTGGCAATCTTGCATTGAATATATTTCTATTTTCGTTTAAATTTGCTGATTAAATTTTCTTTACCATAATAACGTTTGTTAACACAAGGATAATTATTCAAGTTTCTGCGCACGCTTACAAAGATTCAAAGGTTGTGCATGAAGTCAGCCAATTCGCACTGGGCCCGCGTGACTTAGGCTGTACCATAAAGACCATTTGGGCTAAACCTCCTACAATAACTTTCATCGTTTAAGTTTAAAAGTTATATATTTCCGACTTTGGTTCTGTGTTGGCGGCTCGTCAGTGTTTTGTAAGCGAACTCTAAATTTCGTCCTCACCATCTGGATGATTGGAAGTTTTCCACAGTTCGATTCTGATGACATTTCCTGCCACGTACGACAAAAATGTAGAATGAGCTTCCTCTTGGATCATTTTCGGGGTGATACGGCCTGGCGTCCTTAAAAAAAGAACGTACAATATTTTAAAGATATGGCAACGCATTTCTGAGACTCTTGGTGTCTTGCAAACCATCAAATGAAACGTATGCTCGTTTTCCTCCTGTTCAATAAAAAATAAATAATTGAAGTATCAAGAGGGTTAGAGCGTAGTATACGGTTGGCAGTCGGCAGGCGCGACCGGGTGCGGCCCGGGCGCGCCTGTGTCAAGCCGTGATGTAGCCATGGATATTGTAACCCTCGCTCGCTGCCGGGGAATTGATGCCGCGAATTTGGGTATAAATGGTACATTTACTTGTATGTACCGACTTTACTGTCCCAAAATCCAAATATAAAAAACACTCTTGTTCATTCTCGTTTTATAATAATGTGTTAGTAAAATATTTAATACACATAACATCATCATGTTTTTCCGTGTTTGATTTGAAATTGTTTTTTTTGGGAGCTAACAGCCCACCTTATGGTAAATGACGATGTCCATGTTCATTAGCACTACTAGAAGGATTATAAATGCGTTGTTGACCATTCAAATCTGAAAACGCTCTTTAGAGCCTACCCGTAAATGGTGTATAGGCCTTAGTTCATGCACAACATTTGAATCTCTTCGCAAGCGTGCGCAGGTTCATAAAAGTTATCTTTGTTTTAATGAACATTTTTATGGTAAAGAACATTAGTAAATTGAAGTCACGTACGTAGCAGGACTTATGACCATTGGATCAGACGAGTTCTCGAGGAGAGCTCTGACTTCTGAGTAAGCGTGGGACGCGTCCGGCCCGATAGACCGACTTGCGAAAGGTCACGGACGGGCTGGATTAGGCAAGCGTGAGACCGGGATGTCTGGCGCAAAGTGAAGCGACCAACAATATTGGGATTGGTCAAAAATGTATAGCTGAGAATGACTTAAAAACAAGATTAAACATTCATACTTTGAGAGAGGCATGAGACTTGAGACTAGTTTTATAAGTACATGTAGTTACATCAGATCAGAAACTAAATAATTGCATCTTTTCCACGACGGCAAAGCGGCGAAGCCTTACAAATTTACCGATATGTACTCGTAGAATTTGTTGAAGTTAGGGTCGGTAGAGTGGGACCGTGTAGATTCACAAGCTCCGCTCTACATGAGATCTGATATCTTTTTCACAGGGCAGCCCTTATGTAGTCTTGGCAACATTTAACATGAAATGTTTTGGTGGGATTATAGGTATACAACAAAACTAAAACTTGACCTGCGAAGGGGCAATCAAAACGAAGTCTATTAATCTTATCGTGTAAATTGAAGCACTAACTAACCCTGGTCACAAAGTATCGTTAAGTAACTTCCAAACTTAAAGCTCTATGTAGTAATAACGAATTTTCTATAGTTGTTAAGTTTTTAAAAGTCGTATGTCGAAATAAAAAGAAATTATTTTGATTGTTTTGCCTACAATTTTATTCCTCAGAAATGCTTGACTAACGAGCCGCAGTACCAGGAACGCATGACATCACAGGCACGCGCCATTAGACGACGCGGGCCCTATTTCCGGAAGGAAGTGGCCCGGAAGCCGCGCCGCGTCCGCCCGACGCTAAGTTAGAACTGCTGTGGAATTATGCCCGCCTGGTGCTTTTAGTTGCTTGTGCATTGTTGTTTGCTCCTAGTAGTTGAGACAAAATTGATTTTGCTCACCCCATTTCATTATTGAATTGCAGGCCATTTTCTATATAAATTGATTATTACCTGAAACAAAAAATATTTGCATTTATTACTCACGAAATTATTTGTATCATTGACAAACATTTGATAGTTCGAACTGGGTTCAAAAAGAAATCTGACTCGCTTTTAATTAAATTTATTACCTACGAGTCTTAACACTTGAAAATATCTTTATGATCGTCTCCCCATCTGCGAAACCATATAACGTAGTAATAACTTGCTCAGTGTGCCAAACGCAGAGATCATAGCAGCACCTCGTAGCTGTGCTACCCTAGAGTAAGCCCTAAAACCACCAGAGGACTAGGCGGTCTGTTCAAGTAGTACTTTGTATAGATTTTCAGCTAAATATCGTCGGGAGCTTGTTTATTTAACTTGTCATTTTAATATTTTAATCATACATATTTCTTATTATTTTTATATTTACTATTTATTTATATTATTTCTCATTATTTGTTATTATTTTGATTCTCTTTATTAAAATTTGTAAATTAGCAGCATTGAGCTTTAATTTAACTCTAGATTTAACTAAACTGTCAAGTGATTCGAGCAACGTGACTTTTTTTTATTTAAAGAGTTTTTCAGCCTGTATTTAATTTTTATCAATAATAAGAGGTAATATTCAGGCTAGGTTTATTTTCGGCCAAAACTGTGTAACGTGTACATTTCAGCCAAGAGCGCAGACAAAGCCCTTTATCTCCGGCCTCATTACGGATTCCGCTGCATTAGCCGCGTCACAAGATGGCGGCGTGCAATATTTATCGGCACAATTGCCGTGACGTCACGCGTCGAGGGATCCGACCCCATAATTAATAGGCCGAATCATACCTGATGGGGAGCTGTCGGCACTGCTTCAAATGTATAAATTTGGCTATATGTATGTCAATATCAATTTCAATGTAAATGCGTTGTTTAAAGTTTTTTTAGATAACATTGTTGTTAATAAATTTATCGTAATTGTTTTATAATCAAAATAAAAAAATATCTGAAAAAAGTGCATTCGGGGTCTAGTGTGCACAGCGTTCAACTGCGTGACCCGAAAGTCGTGGGTTCGAATCCCACGTGGAAAAATCTTTTTGAGATGTTAATTAAATATAATTTTAATTATCCAAACTAAATATAATTAAATCTGAAATAAAATTTTGAGGACATATTCCATTTAGTTTTATTATGAACAATTTTTGACCCAGCTCTAAAGGTAATAGCATCAACACCTATTTATTCATAGCAATACCTAAGCAAAGCGCATTTTTAATAAATCCAACTAAAATCCCACACACGCGAACCATAGATAACCGACACGTACACAGTAAAAAAACATCAAAGCATACGTTTTTAATCTGTTTTGTTCATCTACAAACTGGCCACTGAAAAACACAGTGCAAAATAGAACCTAATTTTTAAATTCGGAACGGCACGTTCGAAGGCATTAATCAAAATTAAAAGTGGATTAGGGAGGGGACATGAGCCGACGGGATTCGCGCGCGTCCGGCCCGGCCTGGCCTAATTCCAGTCCCGGTCACCGGATGGCGATGCGAATTTCAAATCCAGAAAACCAGGAAATGACAAACGTTGCCAAACATAGTAAAACCTTAATACACAATTTGCGAAAGACTAATATTTGTGCATCATCATTTCAAGAGTGAATATAGGATTGCTATGCCCTTTGGTGGCAGATTTTTTAATACAATGTGAATGTTCACTGACAAATCAACTACGCTATTTTTTCCATATGTTTTATATAGCATGGCGCTCTATGACGTCACGGTTGACTTCAAATTTTTCTTCGAACCTTTTATTTTGAATATAAATACTTTATAATAATAAAATAATTTTGGATAGTTTGCGATATTGAGAATTTGAGATGTAGGTACTTAATAAATTTAATAATTAACGTTTTAGATTTATGAAGCCAGTCAGCATCGCACTTGGGATGTTGGATTCAAAACAAAATATCGAAATCAAACTACCTTTATGCAGTATTATTTTCAGTCTTTAGATTTAAGTTTTTAAGGATTAAGGTAATTAAATAAAAGGTAGAAAGAATTTGACACGAATATAGATTTCAAGCTTCCTACGAATAGTGTATTTGTACAGTAATGTTGACTTTAAATTCCGAAATAATTCAAATACGGTTCACTGTTCTAGCACGATCGACGTTCCACTTTATTATATCCTTTGATGACCGCAGATGGCCTTCGTAGCTTCATCGGGCAAGTGGCGAGCGGTTTTACGCCACTAAATCTATGATGTCGATAAAAAAGTGCATCTTCAGCCCATAAAGTTCCAATGCAGGAAACAGGCCTTCCCACGCAGCATAGTCAAGAGGAGATTAGGCCAAAACCCACCACGCGAGCCCTATGCGGATTAGTGATTGAAAAAAAGAAGATAACACAGTCTTATCGTAAATCATACAGTACAAGTAGCAACTTAGGATGTGCCGATACTAGTATGTGAATCCACACCAAATTACCAAGTATTAGGTGCAGAACACACCAACAAAATACGTGACGCGCGCCCGGGAGCGGGCGGGAATTGATAACTTGATAACGGCCGGGAGGTGATCCCGCCATCCCTTTGCCGCTAGGGCTGCGAGCCGCGGAATTTTATGAATGAAATCGAAATATTTCAATTTGAAATTTCAATTATTTTCATCTGAAAATTTAGGATCTTAGCAATCCGCATTGAGCCTGCGTGGCTGGTTACGGTTCAAATTTTCCCATAGCGATACTGTGCGGCAAGGCCTGTGCCTTTCAGTGGGCCGTTTTAGGATGAAGATGATAATGATTATTAGGGTTATTTTCTTTCATATTAATTACACCTTACTAGCACCCATAGCAAACTTGATATTGTTAAACTGGTTGACTATTACTGTGTCTCATTTATTTTTTAGCATTTATTGTATAATCTCAATTAAAAAATATATCACACTGTTTTCGTCCTATATTGTAAAGTAAGTATTGAGCGTCGGAGGCTCAATGGTGTGGACTTTGTGTGTCATGTGGTGAGAAATAAATAAATGTATTATTATATTATTATTATTACTGTTTCCTCCTACCGGGAGGGCTGAGGTTCAAAACCCGACACGTACCAATGTGTTTTCGAAATTTCGAAATTATATATACGTTATCCGACGCTCTTACGGTAAAGGAAAACATCGTGAGGGATATGCGCACGCCTGCGAAGAGATTCGAAGGTTGTGCGTGAAGTCGACCAACCCGCACTTGGCCTGCGTGGACAACTAAGGCCTATACACCCTATACGGGTAGGCTCGTGCCCCTCGGTGGGGACGTTTAATGGGCTGATGATGATGATTGTAAACGCATCTTTAATAATGAGATTTAAAATAATGATCATCAAGAGCTCTTGATTCCCATGACGGGCATAGACCGTTTATATAATAATAAAAATGCTCAGGGTTATCGTGGGTGCTTTTTAGTGTCAGCGATGTTTATTATTTTATGCAAATACTAATCCCCGGGATGGAATGATAACATTTGACGCCATATTTTCAGGATACGATGCGTAGTTTTTAGCGAAATGTTTAGCTGTAAGGGTTGAGCAGATACAGTCAGTTTCAAAGGTAAAAGTAATATATAAACAAACATAACTTAAGGCTGTTCCCATAAAAATGGCAGTCTTGTTGTTTTTGAAAAATCGGTGATGTGTCTTCTTTTGAAAGAGACTACACGATATATTTTACGATTTTCACTTTATTATTTATAGAGCGTCGGTGGCTCAATGGTGTGGACTGTCGCCTTCCTATCGGGAGGGCTGAGGTTCAAATCCCGACACGTACCAATGTGTTTTCGAACTTCCGAAAATATATGTACGTTATCCGACGCTCTTACGGTGAAGGAAAACATCGTGAGGAAACCTTCATGCACACCTGCGAAGAGATTCGAAGGTTGTGTGTGAAGTC
Organism: Leucinodes orbonalis; assembly: GCA_019425675.1. NCBI lineage: Eukaryota > Metazoa > Arthropoda > Insecta > Lepidoptera > Crambidae > Leucinodes > Leucinodes orbonalis. The sequence goes on along the minus strand of PQWD01004700.1, from coordinate 66,939 downwards.
GTCCAATCCGCACTGGGCCCGCGTGGACTACTAAGGCCTAATCACCCTATACGGGTAGGCTCGTGCCCCTCGGTGGCGACGTTTAATGAGCTGATGATGATGATGATGATGATGACTTTATTATTTATTTCCTTTCATGGCTTTGATGACTGAGGGGTCGATGGAGTAGCGATTTCGATTGGCAATCGCTGATTCCTGCTTAGGATGATATCTTAGGATAGTAGTTGTTATTAACGCCCACCAATAGGTAATAGTAGGTTTTCCATTATTTTTCTACACACAGCATGTTATCCTACGAGCAGATAACATGCTGTGTGTAGAGCCCTGTACCCATAAAAAAGTTTGGTAAACTATTCGATGAATGAACATTATAAATATAATTTTGCTTGAATTTTGCAATATTTGCTTGAATTTGGCAAACAACAACGGACCGAACTCTCGATCGAGCAATAATTAACAATCCCAAGAAGTACCCGCACAACAAAGTTCAGAACCAACCTATGATCACCCAGACGACAGTTGTTTCGCGCGAATCGATATCGTAGGTCAAAACAAGGGTCAGTTATCAAGGCATGTACAATGCGAGACCAGGTGCTCAAGGCCCTCATTAGGGAAAGTCCCAAAGGGCACCATGAAGAGGGGGACAGATTCCAAAATGGAATAACGCGGGCCCGGAACTATCGAGTTACGGGATTGGGACGGACGAAGATGCACATCACTATGGAAGTGTTCGAAACAAACGATTTTTTTTTTGCAATTATCGTTGATACAGGATAACAGGACCCTATTACTAAGACCTCAACAGTCCGTCTTCACTTATATGATAGACGTATACAATAGATCAGTATTTCCCAAAGTGGGCGATAACGCCCCCTTGTGGGCGCGCAGGTCTCAAGGGCGGTAAGAGACCCAGAAAGAAAATGGGGCGTTGAGGCGGGGGGGGGGGGGGGTGGATTTTGTAATTTTATTTAGCTAGGCCTATTAAAAACGACTGCAAAAGCTCTCGACTCTCAACATCAACTAATATGAATTAAAAGATAGCTCAAACTCGATTCTATATTTCTCTCCGCATAGTTCATATATCTGTCATATTTTATTGAACATAGAAAAATGAAAATCATGTCAATCCGTCGCTCCGTTTCGTAATGAAAGTAGACACAAATAAAAAGGCAACAGACACACTTTCGCATTTTAATAGTTATTAGTACTCGTAGATATCTATCATGTTTTAACAAGTTTTTGTTAAATAACCCGAATTGTGCATTCCTGTATCAGTCGGCTGATTCATTGAATACTTGTTCGGACTTGTTGAGTACGATTGAGCGTCGAATGAGATTAATGAGTTTATGCATGTTTGTTTTATTCCTGTCGGTGCGTGCTGCTTAAGCATTTCTATATAAACAATGTAATATTTATTTTATTTTCATTTGTAGTCTCGCGCGCAATAGATGAGCACTACTTACGCCTCCTCTACACTACTCGCGAAGTTGAACGTATTTCTCAAAGCAAAACAATGTCGGAAGTAAAAAAGAGACGGCAATACTGTGCGGAATATATTAAATTCGGATTTATTGAAAATCCCACAAACCCATCGTCACCTTTGTGTCTTCTATGTCTAAAAATATTTTCGAATGAAGCAATGAAGCCTTCAAGGCTGCAAGATCATTTGAATAAAATGCATCCAGATAAGAATGTAGCATATTTTCAAGACCTAGAGAAGAAGCATAATACACAGCCAAGTGTAGCAAAACTATTTTCGGCGGCTGCTAAGCAAGATGACGACGGACTTCGAGCTTCGTACAATATCTCTTTGTTAATTGCTCAAAAAGGCAAACCATCGGAAGACCAACCAATAACATCGGAGAAGAGTTAATATTGCCAGCAATAAATGAAGTAATAACTACTGTGCTTCATAAACCGGCCGCAGATATTATCCGAAAAATTCCTTTGAGTAATAATTCTGTGCAAAGACGAATTGATGAAATGACTGAAAACATTGAAGAATCATTGTGCGATCACTTGAGGACAAGTCAAAAAACGTCGGTAGTCAGATAGAGATGCCCTGTGAAACACGGATTCACTTTTCCATAATCAGGTAATACAGCCTGCAATCCGGAAAACCGGAAAATTTCTTCAAAAAATGGTTTCCCCTAAATCACAAAGTAACTTAAACACAACTGTCAGACCACTCTGTCTAAAATTGCCTACTTCAAAGTTTAAAAAAAAATTTAGCGCTTCCAGTACGTCTACTTATATTTTTGTTGGCGCGCTCCTGTCCCGGGGACGTTCGATTGGATTGGGGATTGGGAGGCGCTAATTGGGTGAGAATCCGTCGGCCGCGCCACTTCACTATTCGCCTTGCATATAAAAAAAGAACCTGCCGAACTTTTTTTGGATCTTTAATGGCGTCGCGTGGCCTGTCTTGAGTTTCTTTTTTTTGTGAGCACTGATAGCATCGTGTAGACCTTTTTTAACCTAATATTTCTGACAACTTTCAGCAAAGTGCAAATGGCTTATGAATAACGATTGCGTCTTGTGTTTGGCAAACTATAACCAGATGAACTATTCGACGAATTCTCATAATTTTGACAAAGGATATTACATAATAAATTCGTTCTAGGTGAAATCCTGTTTTGAAAGTGGATCGTAGTTTTATAACAAAATTATGGAGGTTTATTGATATTCCAAGTAATAAATGCTACGAGTTTAAAGTTGAGTTTGGCAGTTTTTAAACGGTAACGTGCGTTTCCTTATTCATTTTGAGCCTTATATTGGTCTCTTTTTTACTCCAATGGTCGAGTAAAGGCAGTTAAATTAAAAAAATCTCGAAGTGACAATATCATCAAATCGGTGCAACAATTCCTCGAAATTCATGTTTACCTCAAGCCGATTTTATATATAATTTTATTATACCCAAAAAAATTAAATTGCCCAGTTGCCACATTCCGCAGAATATTCCCGGCTCGCGAGTTGAATACATAAAAAAAAACTGCCGAATCTCGTTAGCGCGCTCGTCACTGCACAATTCGAAATTCGAATTGGCATCGGAACGGTGAATAAATTCAAAATTAGAAGCGAGTGGCAGTGATCTCAACTTAGCGGTTTTCCCCCTAAATGGGGGTTAAAAACAGTGAGTTGGGATTTTTGGGGTATTCTTGAGTTTTGTTGCAGACTTATATTTTCCATTTTGTTGGACTCAATTAAAATTATTAGCAACATCTAGTACGGTCCCTCGATACCAAGAATGCATAATATAGATAACCAAAATAATTTGTTGTTTCAAGTAAGAAATAATGCATGAAGAAAAAATATAAAAAATACGAAATTGAATTACTGACATAATATAAATTGTTATTGAAGAAATATGTCATACAATTTTCAGTAAATGTAACAATTTTAGAGGTTTTTACTTAAGTTTCAGGGGTAAATATTTCTGGACGTTGGTAACACTGGCGGGCGGCGTGCGCCATTTTACGTCGCGTTTTTACGACGCGGCCGATAACGTTTACGAGACGCGCCGAGTGGCGGCGCCGGCTGATTGCGCGCCGCAGGGATGACCCTTCACGATTACATTTTTTATCGACTATATTTGTTACTAGCTGTGCCCCGCGGGTGTTACCCGCCGTATAAGATATTCTCCACGGTAAAACATAAACTAACTCGCTTCGTTAAGTCACATTAAAGCGCGCAGTTCACGAGACGCGCGCTTTAACGTGACTTAACAAAAAACACGACGGCAACCTCGGAACAACATTACTTTATTTTTTTAAATAAAAAGGTTTTATTATTATTATTTTAGTTTGATATTGTGGTATTAAAATAAATATTTTTTTTTGGTTTGTTTGTTTAGTTGCTCACCAGGGCCTTCCTGAAAAACAGCGTCCTGGTACGCTTTTAGTGTGCCAGGACAAATGCTGAGGGAAGTCCTATTTGGCATTTATTATTATTAGTTGTATGTATTGAATGTATTTTATTGTGTGTCAAATAAATCTTTCTTTCTTTCTTTTCGAAAATAATGAAACTATGCAGTCCATCAAAGGCCATTTAAAGCCCATAAAGGCCATGCGCTCGCAGAAGCTTAAAAATTTACGCAACGAGCCTAAGAGCGTATAGTGGGACTCGAACCCCGGCTTAGGACGTTTCGGGGTAAGCGCAGGTAACATATATGTTTGTGAAGATTAGAGTTTCTACACTTATATCGCCTAAACAATTCTATCGACACAGGTTAACCCTAAACGAATGGGTGTCGCGTATCCGACCGCGTCGACATTACGCGCCCGTCGCCGAATGGCTCGCCAGGGGTGGCCAACACTATTGAATATTTTTTTAAACATTAGCTTTTGTTGTTTAAAATTTTACTAAATACTTTTTTTCTATATTTTTTTAGTCATTTATTTGTAACACAATTTTACGCAAGAAAATTCGTATATGATCAAAATTGTTATATAAATTTATTAGACCTAAGTTAGGTCATTTATTTTCTTGGATACGATACTGTCTAATATTTTATAATCATAGTATAAATTCTGTCTTGAGAGAAAAATAACAATTTTGTCTTATTTAGTAAACAACGAGTACAAATCGTCTAAAGTAAATAAATGAATAGCCCTTTATAGTAATTATTACGACATATTTTTTGTACCGGTACAGCGCTGGTCGACGATTTCGCAAACAAATCGTTAAAATCCCTTAGTAATATTAATTTAGCGTAAAAAATAAACAAATAAAAATATGATTTAATTCATTTTTTGTTTAACTATTACTTATTTGCAAGTTTTACTCAGATTACATCTTCATTTCACACAGTATAAATATTTCTCAAATACTGAGTTATCAACCCTACCACAGGGAAGTAATGAGCGAAAAAGCAGACCTTCGCTAAATAAAATATAACGAACGCGCGCACGGTTAATTGTGGAGGCGTCGCGCGGGGGTTAATCATCGCACGGGTTCGCTTCTGTGGTGGACGCATGGCCGGTCACACATACATCAATGATGTAAAAAAGTATAGATTCGTGATATGCTCACAAAACAATCGAAAAAAATGTTCCGAATGCAGTGACAGCACACATACACATATATTTCCAATGAGCGTACATTTACCTAAACAAAAGAGTACAAACTGTACTGTCTTCGGCGGTTCGTTTTTGAGGCACGGATGGCTTAAATATAGTGCGTTTCATCGAATAGTACCCATGCCGTTATGTTGGCACCGCGTCATTGGTGTGGTATACGATAAGACGGTCCAAAACTTTGAAAAGCGGTGATATTCACCGCTTTTCAAAGTTTTGGAAATGATCTCAGTCGAAAATAAAATTAAATAGACAAAACGTAGGTCCCGTAGGGGAGCGTCTTATCGTACCAATGACATTTACATACAAGGTGCCAACATAACGGTATAGGTACTATCGATGAAATCATGAAACGCACTATAAAGATTATTTATTATTAATATACTATCAATAGTTTCGGAGGCTCATTGGTGTGTACTGTTGCCTTCCAATCTGGTGGGTGCAGGTTCAGCCTGCAATTTTTCTAAAAGAACTAGTAAAACCAGGCTGGATTGGAATCCGTGACATTCTACAATCGGATGACTGATCTCAAATTATGTAGGCTCTCGAGACTTACTTTTTAGTGCATTTAAATACTTGTTATAAATATAAATAATTTATATTGTTAGCAGTTACTTTATATACTCTTTATTACACGTTTTAGTCCATAATAGGTGTAACATCCCTATATTTACTTATTTTATACAGAATTCATAATATATACACGTAAATATAAGGCCTTTCTTAGTGTTATATAAATATATACTTATAATGAAGAGAAACATTTAAAATCGTAGCAATTCATAAACTACATTAAAAAAATACTATAACGGGCCAAAGCCCAATTATTGGGTCGGCATGCTAAGGGTTAATTTTGGCGATGCTCGGTCAAACTCGATTTAACAAAAACCGACCGCAAGCGGGGGTTAACAATTACGCATCGGGGTTATTGGGCGTCGTAGTACGTATTCGATGACAGGGTTACTTAATTAAATATACATTATATAGTTGTATACATTTAATTCTGTTTGTATACACTACTTATGAAGACTTAAGTATAATATTGTTACGAGCTGGGGGTTCAGGATAAATTGTTGCCAAACACGAAGAATAACACGGTAACACACTTTATTAATTAACCACTATAAATTACACACAACACTAATAACACTTACACTCCCACTAATTAGTCAATTAATGCACGCACTATAATTCGTAATTAACACTGCACACTATAACACAACACTTAATGAGTTCGTAAAATGTCCGCACACACACGTTATAATCACTCGTTAACTGTTCACACTGTTCTCTCACACTCGACGATCCCTTAGATATCGCTTTATCACTCGCTTCTTCCTTGTAGTCGCATGTACTTCGCTCTTCGTTCGCTCTTGAGTAGAACACAAGACTGCCGGCGCACCCGTCGGTCCGCCTTATATACCTGTCCGGCCGCTGAGCTCGAAGCGTCGACGTTATTCTACATAGTTCGCGAAATATCTAGAACATGCTAGACTCTTTGCTATTTGACAATTCGCATGTTATACTCTATGGTGTACGTCACATATTAGCCGCCATATTTAATGTCATTTTAAGTACGTCAATTCAAAGACAAAGTCAAAAAGATTTATTTCAAATTAGGCTTACAAAAAGCACTTATGAACGTCAAAAAATATACAAAAATATAATAAATAACGATTAAAATACTAAACTAAAAATATGAGTTTTAATAAAGATATGATGCTTTAAAAAAAAAGGGCTTCAGTGGTTTGGCCTGTTGAGAAAGAAGCACTCAAGAAAACTCAACAGTGTAGCCTTTTTTAAAAACATTTTCATTTTCCTTAATGTTACAATATATCATAAACACTGAAATAGCTGAGCAGTTTAAGACCACGGATTTTTATCACATAAATATTCGTCAATAGTGTAGTACCCTTTTTTAGAAAGGTGGTTTTTTATTCTAGCTTTAAACATGTGTAAAGGTAACTCGACAATATTTTGCGGTACCTTATTGAAAAACTTTATACATCTTCCTATAAAAGATTTACCTACTTTATGTAGTCTCAAGTCTGGAACAGCAAGTTTGTTTCTATTCCTAGTATTAAAATTGTGCGAGTCACAATTTTTTTTAAAGGTATGATAGTATTTACGAACGTAAATTAATTTTTTATAAATATATTGTGATGCTATAGTCATTATATTTATTTCTTTAAAAAGTTCCTTAAGAGAGTCAGAGAGAGAATTCGTAACAATATGAAAGCTAGAACGTTTTGGACCCTCGAAGTAATTAAATTATTCAGGTTATGTGTTTCTTCGTCAATAGGACTTAAACTGAATTAATATATTGAATTACTTTTTCTATTCCCACCCTATTGAAAACGTCTTACGAAAGGTCGCTTGTGGAGGCTGGATGAAAAAAGCTGGTAACGGGTATATGGCGCAAAATGGTGGAAATCTATGCCCAGCTGTGGACTGCGATAGTTTGAAGAGAGAGTTACTTTAACTTCAAAATATTTAAGTTCAGATGACCGTGTTCGTTTGCGTAAGTATAAAATATTACTCCCGCTATAATTCAATGTTACGTTTGAAAATCCTTCTCCACAAAATTTTAATAACTAGTCCGTCAAGTCAACCCACCATACCAACATAAAAAAATCGTATTTAAAATATACCTAATATCAAATCATATATATATTTTAAAAATCCGAACACCCCCGAAAATCCATATGAATTACGCACAACCAAAATCCGTATAAACAAATGCAAAATACGTAAATCCACACGAAAATCCGGAAAGCATTTTCCGTTAATACGCGAAAATACGCCGTGCCATCGCGATCCCGACACTCCAGTACCAGGGCGGCATCATCGCGCGGGAGATGGGCCGGCGGGGGGTAATGCCCGCGCGCCGGGTAATTGGTTCGCGCCGCCCGAGGCGAGCCCGTAGTATCGCGCTTTAGCGACGGCGCCCTACGGTGTCGGCGGGGAACATGGTGGTTGGGAGTCGGTGACGTGATATTTTTTTTTATTATTATTTATTTTTATCCATTTTAACTGCTATGTTGCGATGGAATATAAAAAACAATTGTCACCGCCCCTACTTTCGGGAAACATTCAGCAGAGAACGGGTAGCAGTGCTCTCTCAGTACACCCAACTTTTATGAAGTACAGTTATTGCCAACCTGCCTGTTAGCGTGAAGAATTAAAATCTTCTCGCTGGATATGATTCCCTTCAATATCGCGCTGGAGACTATAAGTCCAGACATTGGACTTTTTCAGGCTGTTAACGTAATGAATCATACTATAAACCCGAACTATACAGCTTCGAGAAAGATGCGAGCAGAATTCATTATTCAACATTTTAGTCTTCGGTTCCGCAGTTCCCTACTTGATCAGTGTGTCCTGCCTGTAATGATATACAGAGTGTTATAGGAGAAACTTAGGATTTTACGGCTGGTTCATAAGTTCATCAAGGTCGCTTAGCTCGCTATAAGACGCGCGATACTCGGAATATCTCTGCTGGATAAAATAAGCAATGCTGTTATCCGAAAGAAAACTTAGATCAAAGTCATTGCGTAAAGAATTTGGATTACTTAAATTACAATTATGTTGTGAGTTAGTTAGTTGTAAGTTTTTAAAATTAATAACAGTATCGTCCACAAGTCATACACCCAGAAAAATGTATACGTTTAATGCCTTACCGGTATTGTGAGCATTAAAGGCTGTCAGCCAGCTTTAAGTTCAACGTTTGCAAAAAAATATAATAAAAAATGTAAAACATTGTCGTCTCCATGGATTCCGGCAGCTGTTTGTCATGGGCCGCGAGTTATAGCTATGTCAAGCGGCCACGGCGCGCCACTTTATACATCCGACGCCCGCTGCCGAGCGCTAACACTCGCGCTATATACGTACCTACGTAGTAGGTATATCTATACGTATCTTACTCTGCATTGAGTGTGCCTTCTGATATTACAAATATCTATGGTTTTAGTTAATGTACTGAGAACACCTCAAAGTACCAAATGGCTACATGAAATTAGATTTTTATAGTTCAGTTTTGGATCAATGTTTAATAGATTTGTGGTGTTATTTGTTTACTTGATGGAACATTTTTATGTCATAAAGGACAACCTGCTCACTCACCTCATAGTATCTAAATTATGTTTTTAAAGTTACGAGTGTACGGGACGATCAGGATGGTAAGTGATAGACATGACAGAGCGGCATTGAAGGAAAATTAACAACTGATAAACAGTTATTATTACAGTTATCTAGTTATACGCCTTTAAGCAAATAACTGTGGTTTTTTATGTTACCAAGTGAAAAGGACGGTTGGGACCACAGATTTCCCAATACAGGAGATGGGGCAAGCCGCGTTTTTAAGTGCGACAAATGTAAGCCCAATATGCATACACTGGCTGCCAGTTTACGCTCTGTGAGACGAGTCAAGACGCACGAATATTAGAAGAAATTACCGTTTTTTCCATAATGCCATCCTGTCAATTGTAACATGCCATCATCGCAATGAAACAGTAAATTTACCAAGAAATATAATAACTTTTCACAGATAAGAACCGAAAAGAAATTGCGACACTGGGACTGCCTATAAACTTGGCGGCTTGTCCAGTCTAATTGTATATTCGGATGTCTGTGGTTGGGACGCTCACCTGATGGTAAGTGACCAAGACAGAGTGCCATTGAAGGAAACCAACGACTGATAGACAGTTGTTATTCTCCACCAAAGGATCACTGCGCCCGTCACCCGAGACAACAGATGTTAGGTCTCTTCCACCCGGTAATTTCACTAGATACAGTGCTCTCACCCCGAATAAAACACAAAATTAGAAGGAGGACAGTAGTCTTGACAACATTGTCATGCCCGTCTCTCAAGACTAAAGATGTCTTTATACTATGGTAGAGGATACTTAATCTTATAGTATATAAGGATAAGTTAAACTGCATGTATGGAATTGCAGTCAAAGTTTATTGTCAAGTCATGTTTATTCAAATTAGTCTATTTTTTTACAATTATAGGTTCGCGTTTGACGCCGCCTTGCCAGCGGTTAAGCACAGACAATGCGACAAGGATGGAGCACGCTTACCTAAACAAAAACCAATTCACTCTTGATTTAGAGATCCCCAAATTGAACTTTTCGTGAAACACATACTCCGGCAGTGAGTTCCACAGCTGCCAAAAAAAGCTTACAAAAAGCACTTATGAACGTCAAAGAAGTACAGAAAATAATAAAATTAAAAAACATTTAAGCTAAAAAAGTGAAGCTCAAAAATGAACCTTGATACTAGCAGTCTCATACTTTCATACAACATTACGAGAATCACACGAATAACTTAAGACAGTTGCGGCATCGCAGACGCACCTCTTACGGAGCGCCCAAAGACATTGTGAAAGTTGGTAACGTACCATTTTGCGTTTATGCTGCCCTGGTGCTCAATGAATTGGTCACTGCATTTTGTCAATAAATAAAGGCTCTGATGATGATGACGATGATGAAATAAAAATCTTATAAATTTGGCTTGCAACTATTATATCATTTCTCTTATTACCAAATGGTAATATAGTCATAGATACATAACACAGTGTACATAATCATATTCTGTATTAGAAAGTGTAAGGTTTATATGTACGTAATATTTGAATTAAGAAAATATTATAATAAATAAATAAATATCCACTGACATTCAAACACAGCGCCATCTAGCTGCAAGTATAAGCGTGAAGCCTGCATTATGGGTACTAAACAACGGATAAACACCCAGAACATTACAAACAGACATGTTCATGCACACAAATGTTTGTACCGCCCTGGGATCAAACCCGCAACCCTTGAATATTCTTGATTAAAAGTTATATATGTAGTAAGGTTTTCATTTCTTTAATAATAATTAAAGATGCCACTGGTTCATAATCAGGTACATAGTCATCTTTTGCATTAGAACGGTAAAGAATTTTAACGCTAATATATGGCCGAATACTTTTTATATATAATTTCGAAGAATCTAATACACAATGGTGCATGGCGCGATTTGAACCTGCGCCCTCCCGATCGGATGGCAACAATCCACACCATTGAACCACGTTTCAACTTACCTCACTTATATTAAAAAATCGAAAGTTTGTGAATGTGTGTGTTAGTTACTTTTTCACTGCTATACGGCTAAATGGATTTTGATGAAACATTACAATAATATAGATAACATATCAGAATAACACAGGCTACATATCAGTGGCGTGCACTTCATATATGCAGTAAGTAGTGCATACCCTGTGCGTCCAGACAACCCAGCAAATTGCCAATATATTAAACGATTCCTACTTATTCGCCCATTTTCCTCTACAGATTTGAAACGATAGGCGAAAAGAGTAACTACACGAGTTTCTTGCCGGTATCTTCTCGTTAGATGACAACCTCCCGAACCGGTCGTAGATTCATTAAAAATAACTTCTTGACGATTCAAAAGTGTCATGTAATGATATATTTGAATAAAACATTTTTGAGTTTGAGTTTGATCTGCTGTCATCAACGGCACTCAATTTGACAAAAATGAAAATTAATTATTATTTGTGTTAGTGTCACTCGCTTTGCATACCCTACTCATAATCTATGTGCATGCCACTGCCATAATTCTCGGATTCTCAGCGTGCTGACAGTTGGTCATCATAACACTCATAACTGCAATGACGGTCGAAATAAGATTCAGGTACCCCAATGATGAAAAGTATGGATTCGTGATATGCTCACAAAACAATCGAAAAAAGTGTTCCGAATGCAGCGACAGCGCACATACACATATTTCGAATGAGCGTACATTTACCTAAAAAAAGAGCCTACAACTGTATTATATTTGGCGGTTCGTTTTTGAGACACGGATGGCGTATCTACCTTTATATTACAGAACATACCCATGGTACATTCCCCTCAACTAAATCTGATTATTTATTTATTGAATAGGTATTCCCATATCCGAGATAGTGCGGCCCGATAAATCTGAGAACCCCCCCCCCCCTAAGGTAATACGTAATAATAGCACGTCATCAATGCGGTTTGCTTGTCATAAAGCGGCTCGTCGCAGATGTAGGGTTGTCATACAAGTATCGCGCATTATTTGCACCTAGTATGTACTGCCGCGATGGCGTGACGTGACAAAAACATATTTATTTAGTATAAGCTGTGCTCAGATGTTACTCGTTATAGAATATTCCCCCGTAGTAATACGTGGCCTATGTCATGTGATTATCTAGGGTGTTAGCTAAATTCATAGTTCATACCACATTTTGTTAAAATCGCTTCTTTAAGTCCCGTCAAAATTGGTCCCGCCATTTCGGAGATTACCCGGAACAAACAGAAAAAATATTTAAGATGTTATTTTGGTAAAAGTATCGCAAAAATTCTATATAAATAGAAGTCTTTGACGTATCGTCGTATATGTATATATTTATATGCATAAGGAATAAACGGTTATTTTATACAAAAAGACACCTCAATTTCACTCATGTATAGATAGTTTTAAAATTTCCATAGTCCTTTCGAAGTTATATTGAGGCATATACGCCAACGGAAGACCATTCTTAAAAAAATCGTTAATTACGTATTTACGATGATGATGACGACGTAGAGGAACGAATGTGTTACCAACCTCATAAAAAGGTGAAGGGTAAAAAATGGTGAGAGTACTGGACCTCTTGTAACGCCCTTGGCAAAGCACAACCCTCGCGATTTTTTTCTTACAATTAGAAGTAAACCATGAACCATATTTCTTATGAAGTGAATGTTATTTTTAAGTTTATATTTTTTTCTATAATGAACATTAGAAATTATATGAACGGTCATCCGCCGCTCTTACGATGAAAGGAAACATCGTGAGGAAACCTGCACACGTCTGCGAAGAGATTCAAATGTTAGGCATGTAGTCAGTCAATCCGCATTGGGCCTGCGTGGGCGAATTTGGCCTGTACACCTTTTACTCGTGCCCCTCAATGTGGTCGTTTAATGAGCTGATGATGATGATGAGTATCAGATAAATAACGCGTGAAAGTTTTACATTAATAAAAAATACAGTTTTATTACTAAGTCAAACTACCCACAGTACGTCCGAAATTTATAACAAGAATCCGGAATAACAAGAATAAATCTAGAATAATCTCGAAATGCGACATCCATCATGACGATTTCCATGGTCGAAGTGGGTTACGAGGTCGTAAATCAGACTGGCGCGAGCACCAGAACCCGGCACTACGGTTTTATGCCCATATAAAGGGGTAAAACGGGAGTCTGTCACCACTGTTATACCCTTGTGGCGACTTATGTCGGAGATTCATCTTAAACTAGCGACCCGCCCCGGCTTCCGGCAAAGCCGGCTAGAAACTCGGTAACAACTATTTTCAAAAATGTTATTCTTTATTAGTAACACAAGCAGAACAAAATATAATCGAAATTAGATTTTTTCAAACCGCAATCATTTTTTCCAATTTGTCGGCCAGTATACGCGTCACTATTACAAATGAGGCCATGTAAGAAAAGGTTCAACGATGACAGGTGAAAAATAAAAAAAAAACAGCCAAGGCGTCGCGGGGCGGCGCGGCAATTAAATTATTCCGCATCATCGCCCCGCCGGGAACGGGGAGGCAGGGGCTTGGCCCTTAAAAATAGTGTTTAATGTGTTGGATTTTGACGTGACTCAAACGTCATTACAACAAGCCTACTGGCTAGAAATCGGTCTACTCCTCAGAATAATAGTAGCTTTACACAAACATTGGTAGGTTTTATTGGATTTCTATATAAAAAGTTTTTTCAAGTTGGCAACCAAAAAGCCAGCCAGAGAGGTTCAGTGTACCACTGAAGGACACAGGTTTTCCCATACAGCATAGCTATGGAAAAAAGTTGAAATAACCTTTGTTCTTGTAAACTTCAGGTTAAACATTTGAATTTGGAACCAAACTGTCAAACATCTCGCGACCAACGATATATTATTTTTTAGGCTTCAAAATTCAAAACAGTCTTTGCATTAACAACGGCTATGCAAATTTCAAATAAAGAACACTAATACACATGCTGGTCACAGATTAGATGACACGCAAAGAGGAGAGGCATTTGGGCCTGTTTGTTGCCTATAACCAACCGTCCTATGCGGTCGGCCATTGTAAAAATGACTCCATAAATCGGGCCCGGGCCGCTCCCGAGTCCCGGCGAGCGGTCGTCGTAAATTACAAGCGGGCGGGGAGGCGCGACATCACAAAGGCGCGGCGAAAAAATATAGATAAGCCGCCATTGCGGTTGCAGGGCTGTCGCTAACACAGTCTGGAAAGCATATGGATAAAACAAAATCAAGTTATTTTAATATTGTTGTTAAATTTTGTAATATGTATATCAAAACTAGGGTTTGCATGCAATTTCAATGACTACGTAATAAATCGAAGAGTACGGGTGTATGTATGTAATAACACGATGTTTGAACTTTGTAGTTGCAAAGTCTTTTAATGTTGTTAAGATCATTCTTAAGGTTTTAGGTCTGGTCCATTGTACATAAAAAAATTAAGGTTATTTTTTATATCAATGTAAAACAAAAATGCACCCGTGCTTTGCTGTGTGAGGAGGCCTGTTCTTTTTGTTTCCAGCCTTTAGTGGGACATATAGGCTTATGATGATGTAGAATTAAATACATTATTATTACGATTTATTATTATTATGTTCGCTGGCAACCCTGTGTGGCTGGCTCGCGGCTTCACGTGTCAAAAGCAGATGGTGGGACGCGCCCGCGCCGTGTTCCCGTGAAACGAATGGCCGCATCGCACCGGCCATCGCGTAACACTTAGATACATTGTTAACTTGTTTTTTAAATAAGAGGCACAACAGACACATTTACCTGTCTTTTCGTTTTTATTTTATTTGCCTTCTAAATATATTTGTTTGCCTTTTTAAGCAGACAAAATGAGAAAGATCGTGAGTGATAAATATATTCACTCATGCCTATAAGATGCCAAGATTATAGTGATCGGGGAGAACACGCAAGCAGCGTTCCACTATATAGTCATTCGCATTTTAAATATTGAACCAAAACAATTCCTGAGGATGAATAGTAAGTTCACGATATAAGTCATAGTTCAATCACTATTGCCTTTAAGGTACCAAGATCATTGAAATTGAACAAATGCTTTATTCAAATAAATCTTAACAGATACTTTTGAATCGTCAAAACAGTATATATATTTTTTTATTACATCTAATGACTCTAATACGCATTATAAAAGTCAAATCAAAACAATCTGTGCGGATAAATAGTAAATTTACGATACATAATAATTGAGTCGTCGGCAACCCTATAAGTGTGAGCGGACGGGTCATGTTAGCAGACGGTAGCCCATGGCGGGCGGTGTGGGAAGTGGTCTCGGCACTCGGCACGTGTAGGTATCTTATGTATGGCGCGCGGTAGGTGTCGCATACCGATAGCTGATCTTTGAAGTGCGAGCGTATATAACTTTTTTTTAGAAAAAGAAGATACGTGATTTCTTTGGCAAAGGAATTTATATAACGGGCACCATTGGCAATGTTATAGGATTTGGGGAATTAACTGGGTTCCACAATAAATATGAAACGCATGAAATTTGTTACAGCTCAACACTAGCATTATTCATAGAAATATTTAATAATTTTACTATGAGGTAGACTGGATACTGAATCGTCTAGCCCGTAAAATAGGGAGTGTTTTGCACTTCTGTGTTCCGGGATGAAAGCTCTGTAGCTAGTAAAATTACCGAGTTTATGAGACCCAACATATGTCGTCTCGGGTGACGGACAGTGCAGTGTTGACGAAAACTACTGTTTTTAATTTCCTTCAACATTGCATCTGTCACGGTCAGGCGTATCACTTACTACCAGGTCAGCGAACTGACCAGTTCAGATCAGTTTTGTTATTATGTATGACATAAAAATACACGTTTTTTAATTTTTATTTAAGTGCGGAAAATTGATAAACCTAAAACTGTGAATAATTTAGAATGTGCAAAAAATTCTAAATCGAGGAGTTTCCATAGACACTGTAGAAATACTCATATGTCGTTTTGCTGGACCATGAAAAGTACGACAGTAGATCTGGCAGTCCACATCCCTAAATGCCAAACCGGTGGCGAATGATAGTGGGAAGGGGACCCGACATATTTTGTCGCGGCTGGGGTAGAGATAGGCATGTATTGATAAAATCAGTAGGTGTCCCATACCGATTAACTGATCTTTGATAAAAAAAACTTTGTTGTAAAAAAATAACTCTGGCAGAGGAATTTATATTTTAACAGCTTTTGTGATTATCGTTATTTATATGTTAATATGGATAGTTGCATAACTATTTGGGATTGATGGAGAAGTGGTCGACAATCGTCATGCAACCAGCTATGAAGGTACGGACATAGGAAGTATACTTTGTGCAACCATTTATTTTCTTTTTGATCATTCCGCGTCATGGGTTACGGGCTACGGCCAAATCTCTCCCTGAAAAAGCCTGTGCCCTGAAGTAAGACTTTAAAGGCTGGTTGATTGATTAACATAGCTACAATTCGCACATTATAAATCTGCCTCTTCCATCAATGCGCCCCAGAGATGTCTTTTTTATTCTAATCGCAGGAAAGAAAATGATCGATACAGTCGATACGAAACACCAGGGAGGCATAATGTGACAGGAGGTCGAGCGAGCATCGATCGGCGTTATCGCCACACATCGGTGTGGTCGCGGTGCCAGCCCATTGTTCCGTTTTTGCGAAGCGCCAACGAATATGAATTGAATGCGAACGTTCGTTTGAAATTTCACACGTTACCATACAACGGATATACGTATTGTAGAGCTCGTTGACATTCGCACGGTGTTACTCCCGCGGCTAATGCTACGTGTGCATTACTGAGACTATAAACGCCGCGGAGTTATGGTCTCCTGGTGTCCCAATTACGTGGGTGCGTCATGTTTTCTTATTGTTTATTAAACGACAAATTTTATTTTATTTATCACAAAATCTTATGAAATTATGTAAAAAATTAAATAAAAACGTCGATAGCTTAACCTTCACAATGCACGGATCCAGAAGACCTTTATATCAAACTACCTTTGCGCGCGACTTCGTCCGCGTGGAAAAGTTACTTTGGGCTAACGCTCACATTAACCCGCTACTTCGTTAATAGGTGAGTTAAAACTGCGATATCTCATAAGATATTCGCCTTTATTTAAAAAAAATAAAGTGCAATTTTGTTTAAAGTGAAATAACGTATTTATTTGGATAAGGACTAATATCATATTTATGAAAACACCTTCGCAAGTAATGTAATATTAATCTATTGCTCGTAGCGTAATGGTATATCGCATATAGCCTTCCTATGTATAAATAAGCTATCTAACACTGAAATATTTTTTCAAATCGGACCAGTAGTTCCTAAGATTAGNTATACCCTTGTGGCGACTTATGTCGGAGATTCATCTTAAACTAGCGACCCGCCCCGGCTTCCGGCAAAGCCGGCTAGAAACTCGGTAACAACTATTTTCAAAAATGTTATTCTTTATTAGTAACACAAGCAGAACAAAATATAATCGAAATTAGATTTTTTCAAACCGCAATCTTTTTTTCCAATTTGTCGGCCAGTATCCGCGTCACTATTACAAATGAGGCCATGTAAGAAAAGGTTCAACGATGACAGGTGAAAAATAAAAAAAAAAACAGCCAAGGCGTCGCGGGGCGGCGCGGCAATTAAATTATTCCGCATCATCGCCCGGCCGGGAATGGGGAGGCAGGGGCTTGGGGCCCTTAAAAATAGTGTTTAATGTGTCGGATTTTGACGTGACTCAAACGTCATTACAACAAGCCTACTGGCTAGAAATCGGTCTACTCCTCAGAATAATAGTAGCTTTACACAAACATTGGTAGGTTTTATTGGATTTCTATATAAAAAGTTTTTTCAAGTTGGCAACCAAAAAGCCAGCCAGAGAGGTTCAGTGTACTTGACTTCATAATATTTAGGTGCGATGTTTGCATTGCATTGCAATCAACCAGCCACTAATGTACCACTGAAGGACACAGGTTTTCCCATACAGCATAGCTATGGAAAAAAGTTGAAATAACCTTTGTTCTTGTAAACTTCAGGTTAAACATTTGAATTTGGAACCAAACTGTCAAACATCTCGCGACCAACGATATATTATTTTTAGGCTTCAAAATTCAAAACAGTCTTTGCATTAACAACGGCTGATATTTGACGACCATTTGGTGTTGCGGTTGAGAGTCGACTGCAACACCAAGGGTTCCGGGTTCGATTCCCGGCAGTACAACATTTGTGTGCATGAACATGTCTGTTTGTAATGGTCTGGGTGTTTTCTATGTATAATATATGTATTTACAAAAAAAAAAAAAAGTATTTAAGTATGTTTATCCGTTGTTTAGTACCTATAATACAGGCTTCACGCTTAACTTGGGCTAGATGGGCCTGTGTGAATGTCAGTGGATATTTAATATTTAATTAATATTTAACGGCTATGCAAATTTCAAATAAAGAACACTAATACACATGCTGGTCACAGATTAGATGACACGCAAAGAGGAGAGGCATTTGGGCCTGTTTGTTGCCTATAACCAACCGTCCTATGCGGTCGGCCATTGTAAAAATGACTCCATAAATCGGGCCCGGGCCGCTCCCGAGTCCCGGCGAGCGGTCGTCGTAAATTACAAGCGGGCGGGGAGGCGCGACATCACAAAGGCGCGGCGAAAAAATATAGATAAGCCGCCATTGCGGTTGCAGGGCTGTCGCTAACACAGTCTGGAAAGCATATGGATAAAACAAAATCAAGTTATTTTAATATTGTTGTTAAATTTTGTAATATGTATATCAAAACTAGGTTTGCATGCAATTTCAATGACTACGTAATAAATCGAAGAGTACGGGTGTATGTATGTAATAACACGATGTTTGAACTTTGTAGTTGCAAGTCTTTTAATGTTGTTAAGATCATTCTTAAGGTTTTAGGTCTGGTCCATTGTACATAAAAAATTAAGGTTATTTTTATATCAATGTAAAACAAAAATGCACCCGTGCTTTGCTGTGTGAGGAGGCCTGTTCTTTTGTTTCCAGCCTTTAGTGGGACATATAGGCTTATGATGATGTAGAATTAAATACATTATTATTACGATTATTATTATGTTCGCTGGCAACCCTGTGTGGCTGGCTCGCGGCTTCACGTGTCAAAAGCAGATGGTGGGACGCGCCGCGCCGTGTTCCCGTGAAACGAATGGCCGCATCGCACCGGCCATCGCGTAACACTTAGATACATTGTTAACTTGTTTTTTAATAAGAGGCACAACAGACACATTTACCTGTCTTTTCGTTTTTATTTTATTTGCCTTCTAAATATATTTGTTTGCCTTTTTAAGCAGACAAAATGAGAAAGATCGTGAGTGATAAATATATTCACTCATGCCTATAAGATGCCAAGATTATAGTGATCGGGGAGAACACGCAAGCAGCGTTCCACTATATAGTCATTCGCATTTTAAATATTGAACCAAAACAATTCCTGAGGATGAATAGTAAGTTCACGATATAAGTCATAATTTCAATCACTATTGCCTTTAAGGTACCAAGATCATTGAAATTGAACAAATGCTTTATTCAAATAAATCTTAACAGATACTTTTGAATCGTCAAAACAGTATATATATTTTTTTATTACATCTAATGACTCTAATACGCATTATAAAAGTCAAATCAAAACAATCTGTGCGGATAAATAGTAAATTTACGATACA
Organism: Leucinodes orbonalis; assembly: GCA_019425675.1. NCBI lineage: Eukaryota > Metazoa > Arthropoda > Insecta > Lepidoptera > Crambidae > Leucinodes > Leucinodes orbonalis. The sequence continues at coordinate 47,097 of PQWD01004700.1, read as the reverse complement.
TAATAATTGAGTCGTCGGCAACCCTATAAGTGTGAGCGGACGGGTCATGTTAGCAGACGGTAGCCCATGGCGGGCGGTGTGGGAAGTGGTCTCGGCACTCGGCACGTGTAGGTATCTTATGTATGGCGCGCGGTAGGTGTCGCATACCGATAGCTGATCTTTGAAGTGCGAGCGTATATAACTTTTTTTTAGAAAAAGAAGATACGTGATTTCTTTGGCAAAGGAATTTATATAACGGGCACCATTGGCAATGTTATAGGATTTGGAGAATTAACTGGGTTCCACAATAAATATGAAACGCATGAAATTTGTTACAGCTCAACACTAGCATTATTCATAGAAATATTTAATAATTTTACTATGAGGTAGACTGGATACTGAATCGTCTAGCCCGTAAAATAGGGAGTGTTTTGCACTTCTGTGTTCCGGGATGAAAGCTCTGTAGCTAGTAAAATTACCGAGTTTATGAGACCCAACATATGTCGTCTCGGGTGACGGACAGTGCAGTGTTGACGAAAACTACTGTTTTTAATTTCCTTCAACATTGCATCTGTCACGGTCAGGCGTATCACTTACTACCAGGTCAGCGAACTGACCAGTTCAGATCAGTTTTGTTATTATGTATGACATAAAAATACACGTTTTTTAATTTTTATTTAAGTGCGGAAAATTGATAAACCTAAAACTGGATAATTTAGAATGTGCAAAAAATTCTAAATCGAGGAGTTTCCATAGACACTGTAGAAATACTCATATGTCGTTTTGCTGGACCATGAAAAGTACGACAGTAGATCTGGCAGTCCACATCCCTAAATGCCAAACCGGTGGCGAATGATAGTGGGAGTACCCAGCCGCGACAAAATATGTCGGGTCCCCCCGACATATTTTGTCGCGGCTGGGGTAGAGATAGGCATGTATTGATAAAATCAGTAGGTGTCCCATACCGATTAACTGATCTTTGATAAAAAAAACTTTGTTGTAAAAAAATAACTCTGGCAGAGGAATTTATATTTTAACAGCTTTTGTGATTATCGTTATTTATATGTTAATATGGATAGTTGCATAACTATTTGGGATTGATGGAGAAGTGGTCGACAATCGTCATGCAACCAGCTATGAAGGCACGGACATAGGAAGTATACTTTGTGCAACCATTTATTTTCTTTTTGATCATTCCGCGTCATGGGTTACGGGCTACGGCCAAATCTCTCCCTGAAAAAGCCTGTGCCCTGAAGTAAGACTTTAAAGGCTGGTTGATTGATTAACATAGCTACAATTCGCACATTATAATAAACCTGCCTCTTCCATCAATGCGCCCCAGAGATGTCTTTTTTATTCTAATCGCAGGAAAGAAAATGATCGATACAGTCGATACGAAACACCAGGGAGGCATAATGTGACAGGAGGTCGAGCGAGCATCGATCGGCGTTATCGCCACACATCGGTGTGGTCGCGGTGCCAGCCCATTGTTCCGTTTTTGCGAAGCGCCAACGAATATGAATTGAATGCGAACGTTCGTTTGAAATTTCACACGTTACCATACAACGGATATACGTATTGTAGAGCTCGTTGACATTCGCACGGTGTTACTCCCGCGGCTAATGCTACGTGTGCATTACTGAGACTATAAACGCCGCGGAGTTATGGTCTCCTGGTGTCCCAATTACGTGGGTGCGTCATGTTTTCTTATTGTTTATTAAACGACAAATTTTATTTTATTTATCACAAAATCTTATGAAATTATGTAAAAAATTAAATAAAAACGTCGATAGCTTAACCTTCACAATGCACGGATCCAGAAGAATACCTTTATATCAAACTACCTTTGCGCGCGACTTCGTCCGCGTGGAAAAGTTACTTTGGGCTAACGCTCACATTAACCCGCTACTTCGTTAATAGGTGAGTTAAAACTGCGATATCTCATAAGATATTCGCCTTTATTTAAAAAAAATAAAGTGCAATTTTGTTTAAAGTGAAATAACGTATTTATTTGGATAAGGACTAATATCATATTTATGAAAACACCTTCGCAAGTAATGTAATATTAATCTATTGCTCGTAGCGTAATGGTATATCGCCTATAGCCTTCCTATCTATAAATAAGCTATCTAACACTGAAATATTTTTTCAAATCGGACCAGTAGTTCCTAAGATTAGCGCGTTCAAACAAACAAAACTCTTCAGCTTTATAATATAAGTATAGATAGTTGTAGTAAATGCTGATCATAAGGGATCCAAATGCCCTTATCAATAACAAAAAATTAAAGACAATAAAGGAACCCTTCAGTGACAATTCCTTGAGTGAAACTTTGTACAATTGTATTTTTTATAACATAGCAACAGGTGTCTCGTGCAATATTCGTAAAATTGTCAATATGTTCGCGATGTTTTTCTGTGCTATTAATATTAAAACAAATGTTGAGACGACCGTTTCAAACAAATAACGTCGGTGAATGCCGAGATTCGCGCAACTTAATATAATAATACAGCGCAGTCAGTCACGCTATAGATAGCCAGTTGCGCGCGAGTCGACAATGAACTCTAATCTCCACCAACTTGATGCTCGCCTGGTAATGTGGTGGCACACATCACCTGTTCTTTGATCTCTAGGTTTTAGTGGAAAAGGCATTTTTTTCTCAATAAATGTCATCATCGCGAATGTAGCTCTCTCTCTCTTTTTGAGCTAAGTACGACTTGGACCGCCCATTGACGATAAGTGGCGAACTCGTTGCCATTGTTGCCAATTAACAGAAATAGTTAATCAACGGAATGATTAATCATACCTCTATGCACTTTATAACTGCCTAGTACATTTGTACGAGAAATCACCTGTTTATTCGACTGTGATTTCATCTAGTTGTAGTTTTAAATTTTAAAACGTCTTTGTTTCTTGGGAATCTACCGAATTCTTCGAAGAGAATCCACGACTGTTTGTCCTGACACCATCCGACGCGATGGACCAGATTTACTGTATTGCAAACACTAAGAAAACTATTTACAATCACTTAAAATCTTGGTAGGTATCAACATTTTAAAAAATCCAGTTATTGTATTTATTAATTTTATCTGTTGCTAGTGTCAAAAAATAACGGCTTAAACTCAATGTAAAATGAATCTATAACTAACCTTTAATGGTGGTGACGGTATGTACAAAGGCGGGTCATTCTGTGAGCCGGAGTACCGCTCCTGTCCCTCTGCATTCCTGGGGCATCCGTCAGCGTCCGCGACGCTGTACCGGCAAACAATACTGTCCGCCGGCTTTGCGTCGTACTTCGGAGGCTTCCCAACATGAAACCCCTTTGCCTTCACCCAAAAGCGGAACTTAGAACTATCAGAACTGTTACACTCCTCCCCCTCGAAGTGTTCGCAGGATCCTCGCATACTTCTTCAACGTTATAGTCTTTGTTTTCGCGAGATCTCCGTACGTTTGAATCACCCACGGCTGGTATGTCGAGAACAGATCGAGTTTCGGATCTCCGGTCTGGATTTTGGGTTTCTTATTATTGTTTTGCTCGTTCTTCTTGTCACTTTTAGAACCGCCGGCCACCGATTTGCGTTTGGACGGTTTTCGAGGCGTTTTCTCGGGTATCGCTTCTTGTGTTAACTTTTTGCGAAGTCCTCTCTCCGTTATCATGGCCGCTGCCATTTTTGTGGCTACGGCTCGATCAGTTAAAATCAAAACTGCACTTTTCCACCATTATCAGTCACTAACTGTCACACAACTCGTTATTGCTCGACACTTTCTTTTGTTTTCGGTTAGCAATTGTTTGGGTAAAAGTTGCAAACTCGAAACTTCGTGCGTACAACTTAGCGAGTGGAACTTTTGGCTGGCTGGGAAGTTCGCATCGACCTATAGGACTGTGTGAGAGAAACTTTTCCCCCGCGTCGGATGAACGCAATTCAGAACTAAAGAATAGCTGGGGCGCCTTTGGCCTTTTTTATGTGTTACTAATGTGACATTGTCTGCTGTTTTGTAAAACTTAATTTTATTCTAGTTAAAAACCAGAAGTCTTATATAACCAAGCCGCAACTACCAAAAAAACTTCTAACTCAGTTCAAAGGTACCGCCTAACTTCCGTGGGCAACAGGTGTCCACGAATAAAAAAAGTGCGGGTCAAAACAAAAAAGGACCAGGCTCGGTGAAGTCAGCGGGTGGTCGTACGTGAATCGGTCGGCGCGGCGCACAATAACCCCTAACACGGCCGCTCGCGTGGGAAGCGCGCGGTGCACTGGCCCGCCCGCGTCTGGGACGGCCTGGCACGTGGGCCGGTAATGGCGGCAAAACAATCGCCGATCGCCCGCCGGCCTTCGGTATACACTTATCTATGGGCCTTTAGATAAAGCGTGTTGCGGTGGCCGCACCCCACACATTGAACAGTGATGCATAAAACCTCTTTGTTTTGTGTATTTCAATTTTTTCCACGATTTCAAACGGCTTTGCTGAACTAAATATGATACGGCCACTTTCTTAGTTACACCTTTGAAAATTTTTAGATAACTTCAATTAGATATAGAAAGAAGCTACACACGCCTGTAACACCTTATTTGCCTTGCATCTTTCCACACAACTAAATGAGGCTCCCGCAGCGAACCAGGATGTCAGGCTATGGCTTAAAATCTCTTAGTAGAAAACTCTTTCTAAAAGAACAACGTAGCAGAAGAACTAGCGAAGGCTTTCGATTGGGTTTAGCATAAATCACTTGTATAGCTAAGGTACTCTGTTGTCTTATGAGACTTCTGGAAAGTTATGCTATTAGGTAAAAAGAGTTTTAAGAGATCGGGGTAAAACCGACTATGTCGACGGTGCATGCTCTGTTCGAAATATATAAATTCTGGTATCCCGCAAGGCTGTGTGCTATGTCCACGCTATTTTTTCTGCATATCAATGATAATACGCTGCAAATTAGCAGTATTCGTTGCTATGCGGAAGATAGTATTTGAGATGCAATATACAGGCGTCGAAACAAAAAAATTGTGTCTAAGGTCAAGACTTCCCCTAATCAAGTCTTCGATTGGGGTCAAGGCACCCCAGTGCAATTTAACCCCAAAAAGACACACTAAGCCCCAAAAAGGCTTTTACTGTTTCAAAAAAGCCCTTTGTGGTATCGGACAAATTTGTAACCACTCCCTTAGCTACATAGTATCGGAATTCTTGCTGTTGATATATTTTGAATATTGTTCAGTTTTGCGGTCATTTGGAGAGTAAGAAGTTTAGTGTGCTCAAATAATCGAGGCGGTATTTCATGGCGGACCATCTTGCAATCTTTTCTTGGAATCTTGCTCTCACCTCTGGACGGGTGCACCCCATTACCTCTCCCACTTGATCACATTCAGAGAAGAGCGGCAAAAATTATCAATGTGCAGGATCTTTTTGATAAACTTGATCTTTGGATCTGCATAGAGATGTAGCTCTTCATTCTCTACCGCATATATCATGGGAAGTGTTCTAACGAGTGATATGGGCTTGCTCCTGCGGCTAACTTCCACATTGGGACTTTTCTAATTAATAACCATTTAAAATAATGTTTCAAAGAAGTGGGAGCGCCAATATAATAACCGCGCCAATGTGATACCACGGTCACGGCTATGTTAATAATTATTACCGTGCCACGGTCTTACAGATAATCGACGTGAACCAACGTACGCGTTGTGTTTCATTGCTTCATCGAGTGAGTGAGGTTACCAAATGTCTAAGATCCTTCCCCTCCAATAATATTATTATAAAATAAGTTAATGTATCATCCCCTCTCTATATTTTCTTTTTTTATTTTGGGCAACGCTCTTTTTCATACCCATGAAAGAGTGTAAAATCTCGATATAAAATTCAAGGGGTCTGGATATATTTTGTTATCTAAAGCAGCCTAACTTGGTTTGTTTTTGTTTCGGACATACTTTTACGCCGTTGGTTGACCGTAAAATAACAAACATAGTCCTTATTCAAACATTGCACAGAACTCAAGTCAAGCGTCGACAAGGCTCGCGCATCGGCGTAGTTGACAATCGGCCTCGGCGCGATCCTACTGTAGATATCCGCTATGAAACCAATGAAAAACCTAACTTAATTACAGTAGCCTTAAAGTATAATTTTTAAACACTTGATTTGAGCCGCTTAAGACGTTCTTGTATTAAGCAAATAAGCTGCGCGCGCACTGTGCGCACGAAACCGCTGCGCACGCGCCGGCGCTCTTGCGCGAAATGTGCGCATGTTACTAGGCGCACATGAGGTGTGAGGAGCTTATCAGATTGTACGTGTCAAAAGGCGGCTTACGTCACCGTCGCATGCGCCGCTTGATTTAAAAATATTAACAGACAAAAAGAAACTCTCTTGCTCAGCATTAAGGTGCATTCAGGTATATTTTTTTAAATAGGCGGCGCTTGCTTACAATAAAAGCTTATCATGCCATGCAGTTTCAAACTCTTTAGTAATAGTAATAAAGCAGTCAGTCAGCGTTTAGTAGTGAAGTGGGGATTTGACCTTGCACATTATTTACTTTCTTGTTGTAGAATGTCATGGTATATTACATTTTATGTCCTTGCAATGCGGTATATTATTAAATGGCATCACACTGCCGAATTTAAACCATTATCATTTACCTGGTCATGATCTTGACAAAAATCTCTTCGTAGCTTATGCAGTCCTAGGAACTTGATGAACACATTAGCCATGATTTTGGATCAACGTTTTTTTATTTATTTAAGAGGTTTATTTATTTTTTGTTTACAAAAAGTTTGTTTAGTCGCGGTCAAAGAGAAGCCTCCGCCCGTTACGTAGGTATCGAATCGATATTGATTCGATATATCGAAATAATCGAACTTGTACCAGGGTATAACGAGGGATGTGAAAGTCAAAGCACGGCAAGCTTGTTGTAAAAAAAAGTGAGATACCCCATACACTATTTGGGTATAGGTGATGTGATTATAATTTATATTGATATGTAAATGAAAGTAATGTTGCTTTTTTAACCATAAATGCTTATCAGTGTGTATGTAGGTACACATGCAAAAGAAAATATGTAATGATTATAAATATTTAAATAATAAACAAACGCTTGAAATAACCAGCAAAAATCTGAAAAGAAACCAAAAAGAAGGAGTTGGTCAAAAATGATGAACAAACATTTGTTTTTGTTAATTTAAATTAATTTTGCAGATGAATTCACATAAACAAACCTAGTAATAATTTTAATTAAGAGGGTTTCAGGTCCTGGGCTTGGCTTGACTTAATCGGAAACCAGGCAGCTTGATTTGCAGCACCTGCCTCGTTGCAAATACGGTTTATTTCGCCCTTTGACGGTACCAGGCGAGCATACGCCACAGGAGGTCAGCTGGCGCGCGCGTCTTGCCGGGAAAGATGTAAGCCGCATTTGTACCAATCTTGATCCGGCTTGCATAATGCTGTATATGTTTTTGACGTCAATTAAAATTTTAAAACTTAGAAAGTAAATACGAGTATATACTTGAATCTCGCGACAAGCTTTTAAAACATATTATAAATTGTGTCAAATGCGTTTAATTTGAAATGACGTTACAAGTTAACAGTAAAAGTTTAAGTGTCAAAGTTTATTTTTTCTTTTACGCGCATTAAATAAAAGCTTGTTTTCAAAAGGTGTTTTTTCCTTAATTTTATTTTAAACGTTTTAGTTTTCACCTGATAATTCCTAAGTCTGTTCATCATTTATTCAACGCATCATTATTGCATACAGTGCAGCTCTTCAAGTTTTAATAGTCTACCATTTCATCATTGAATTAAGAGTCACTTCACATACTTTTTCGAATTATTCTCAATAAGCCCATAATTTGATGATACCCATATGCATTAAAAATGATTGGTCCGTCATGTTGGAAAGCAAGCAGACAGCTAGCTGTTTCAACCTGCCCCATGCACATACGGTTTATTTCGCCCTTTAACGGTACCATGCGAGCATAAGCCGCAGGAGGTCAGCTGGATTCGGATTACTGGATTTATAGTAAAAAAGTCACATAGGTAATCAATAAAATAAAGTATATGGAATACTTCATTAAATCTGTTATGTAATGTATATATTCAATTAAAACTAAGGTACATAACATGTTATAAATAGTTTTAAAATTATCCTTATTTGAGGTCTGCTTTTGTGCAACTAGCTGTCCTTGCAATAGGTATTGAGAGGTGAGGGAGAAGGAGGCTGCCTGATTATTTTACGTGGGTCTATGATTTAATTGAATGGTTAATATTTATTTTCAAATTTAATTTAACACTCCAATGTTTCATCAATGGTCATCATCTTTTTCTCAATGGTCTGAAGTTTGAACTGCGGCCTACTATAGTATATATTATTTAATCTGTGGGCCTACCCAAGGATACGGTACAAACAACATGTTCATTGTAGGCACCGTGACAGGATCCATACAAAAATTGTATCGCTTGTCTGTTTGTATTCATCGTGACTCATCTTTAAATCTCCCGATGAGTCGCGACTGAGATTGGAGCGGGTCTTGCTAATACTAGGAAGGCATGAGACACAGAGAGCTGTAAATGAATGATCGAAGCCACGCCCACTAAGCCCGTCCCGTTTTCTACATTTTAGGGCTGTGCCAACTGAGATTAAGTATTTTTTGTGTTACGGTAGTTAACTCGTGATTACGAGAATTGCACTCTGCATTCACATCCACAATATAAGTGTGCTTAATGTAGTGGCTAGATTTCATGATACTTTTTGACAATAAAGCCATAAAAGATTGTTTGACATCCACTTATGTATAATATAAAATCTAAAAGATGGTAAGGTTCCCGACTGACGCAAGATTGCTATGGATCAAGCAGAGTGGAAGTCGTCAGAGGAGGCCTTCGGTCAGAAGTGGACATTTAGGCTGTATTGATGACACCATCATATCGGACTCTGTGGGAATTTCCAATATTAGCAGATTTGCATCATAATTTATTAACTAAACGATGTCTATGTACTCTTAAATAATAACTCGAACTGCAGTTTTTTAAATGACCTATGCGATACCTGTACTCATTATATATATTCCTACATAACGTATTATGTAAAAACCTATGACATCCCTAACCCGCCCAACAGAGCACCGGCCACTAAGCTATGGGCGCCTGGTGGCGGTGGATTGAAGCGGGCCGGTAATGGTCTTTAAGCATGTTAAAAAGTCTAAGGAATTTTACTTTCTTTAACTTAGGATTTTCGGCATTATTAATTTCCAAATTTTCCAGACATTGTGGAAGGGTCTGGAATCCTTATAGGTACAACCTATTCGTCCGTGTTTAAAAATGCAGATGGAGTGTTCAAACCATAAAAAGTCAAAAGGCAAAATCCAAGTCTAAGGAATTTTACTTTAACGGTCTTTCTTTAACTTAGGATTTTCGGCGTTATTAATTTCCAAATTTTTTTTTGTATAAAGTGAAACAAATAAAAAGTGAAAATCTCGCAATTCTCAAATTTTATCAAAGAATTGCCTTTATACGTACGTGTATACATAGTACGTATTTTTGTTATTTTTTAAGTGTCTATTCTCAGATCTCGATTTTCCCCGATTTGGTCGCAATTTCAACTTTCTCTACTCTACACCACCCTAGATGTAAATTTGTTTAACCTTAAATATATTTTTTAAAGATTTTTTATAGGTATTTAGATGCTTCAGTCAGTTATTTTTAATACCCTACTCTATTTACTCATCATCATCATCATTAGCTTATTCAGGTTCAAATCCCGACACGTACCAATGTATTTTCGAATTAACAACATTACATTATTCGGTAACTAAAATATATTACACCCTAAACACTTGAAAATAAAAAAAATTAAAACTAAAAAATATAATTAAAAGAAGTCCCTTTCGGCAAAGTTCCGAAAATACTGGCAACGTTACCCCTTTGGATTGCCAGACTGATTCTTTGACCAAGGTAGCTGCCAGATCTTCGGTCACCTGTGACGTCGACTAACCTTTTGGAAATCTCTTTGAAAAGCCTCAAAGCACTAGGACCCCACGGACCAAGGGTCTCGACAGCGAACGGAACAAAATCATATTCGGAGCCCAGACCCCTGTATTTGCATGCTTTGGCTTTTTCGGCCGCTTCACAAGCCGCACCAGCTCTGTTGATTGTACCATGTAGATGGGAAGGGGCCAGCGTGTCTGCACAAGTTGCATCCCATACTAGCACCCGGCCCATCCTCCATGGAATCAAACTCATGCCAATTTTTTTTCCTTTTTTTTTTCGAATTTTCGCACGCCTGCGAAGAGATTCGAAGGTTGTGTGTGAAGTCGTCCAATCGGCACTGGGCCCGCGTGGACGACTAAGGCCTAATCACCCTATACGGGTAGGCTCGTGCCCCTCGGTGGGGACGTTTAATGAGGTGATGATGATGACGCTCATTCGAAATATGTGAATGTGTACTGTCGCTGTATTTGGAACCCTTTTTTGAGTTGTTTTGAGAACATATCACGAATCTATACTTTTTACATCTTTGTGTCCGCACGAGTTGGCAACGTCGGGCGACTAGGAGTCGACAACGATGTTCTTTATACTTGCAGTGCCGCATCGTGGCCGCATCCCGCTTACCAAAAGTAATATAAGCAGTGTTACTTAGAAAATATTTTTAAAAATCTGATCTCTCCATCTGTAGATTTAGATTCCAGACATTGTGGAAGGGTCTGGAATCCTTATAGGTACAACCTATTCGTCCGTGTTTAAAAATGCAGATGGAGTGTTCAAACCATAAAAAGTCAAAAGGCAAAATCCATTTATTCAATTTAGACTTACAAAAAGCACTTATGTATGACATAGCACTTATTATTAGTTCTGTGGTTCAAACGCAAATCTTTCAAAGTTAACAAACGAGGCCTGGATCCGTATATACAGCTAGTACAGTAATCTTGCCTTTAAACTTATATTTTCATGATGCATTTTGACATAGTATTCAAAAGCGAATCTTTTAATAAACTTGCTTATCACGTCTTATTAAATAAATAAAAAATACGTTTCATCTGGTATTATTATTAAGCCAACACCATCGGCACACCCCGGCCTACACTAATTAGTCAGTTGCCGCCAACACTCCTCGCCTTCCTTTCGGGATTTTTTAATTAAACGCCCGCGCTTAAAGGCGCTACAGTTTCGGGAAAATATACAAAAAAGTTCTGTCTATGGTACTGCAGCTCTGTAACCTACAAAATGTTTGTTGTCTATGGTTTTATATTGACGTCATAAACTAGAATAGGTCATAAACTCAGTTATGAAGTCCTTTCCTGACGTGATCTAACTGGATCGGCATTATTCCGACTAAGGCTCAATTTATTAAAAGCAGATTTACTGTTTTTGTATAAAAACCTACGTAAGGAAATAAGCTAACAGAGCACTTAAACTGAATAAACTACTCGTATTTTATTAGAAGTGTTATTGAATTTAGAATTTAATTGTTTCTTTTTCTAGTGTTTAAAGTAATAATGAATAAAGTATCCACGATTTTCACTGTCTCACACTGAGCAGCAAACGCAAATTCTTTTAAAGTAATTGTTTTAGGATAATAGGGGTATTTAAGATGCAATATATTTAAAAACTTTATACTATACTTAAAATAAAAGACTTTTAATGTTACAAGCAGGACGGTCATCAATGCGCTGCTCACCTGGTGGCAAGTGATTCTCCCAACTATGACAAAAGAATTTTGAAGAAAATTAACAGTTAGTAGTCATTATTTTCTGTCAACACTGCCCTGCGCACGTCACTCGGGACGACAGATGTTAGATCTATTTTACCCGGTATTTTACTAGCTGCAGTGCCCTCATCCGGAAACTCACTCGTATTTCACGGACGATATCAGGTAGTGCGGTCGTCGTTACCTTGATGACTCAGTTACTCAGTACCGAGTCTATCTTAATACCTAGTAGACCAAGTCAAGTCATTCGCCAAAACCAAGTTCGTATGTCAAAAAACCAAGTTAAAACTCACAAAGAGCCGGAAGCGTTCGACGCGTTGCTTTGCTGTAAAAGCTGTCAGTAAGTTTTTAAAAAGAAAACCTGAATTTGAGGTGTCCATTTTGTAACTAGGTTTATTTTTCAGTTTTATAAATCCCCAACCCCACTAGAAAATAGAAGAAATAAGGTAGTTGTCGTGGCGACAGAAATACCAGAAGAGCAGCACCCGTGTGGAGGTCGATCGCAGAAAAACTGTCGAGTGGCGAGATGAAATATCGTTGGCTTCCGCGTCGGATAAGCCGCGAGCGCGGGGGGGCGATCAACGCGGTGGCTCGCACAGTTAAGTACGTGTCACTAGAGATGGGACAAAATAGGACAATAATATTTTATATCGATATCGAAGCTTTTAACATAATATTTTTTTTCATGTTGATCTTTTTAAATTACATGTTACATGTTCAGCGCCTTTATGCCGATTACCAAAATCTCACTCAAAATTATATATTTTATCAAAATGTTTTATTTTGATAAAATATATAATTATGTTTTATTTATTAGTTGTAAAACTTAAAATAAATGTTTTATGTTGTAAGTTAACAAACAAACAGCCAATAGTAATGGAATCTGGCAAATCTCGCCTATCTCAATCGCCAAACTAGCTAGTGGTATCGAGCCTTTGGATCTGAGGAGAGATGTGTGTGTGATGGAATCCTTGTGTGTGTTCTACCGCTTGTACAACGGTTTGTGTTCCGAGGAGCTGTTCGACATGATGCCCACAGCCTCCTTCTATCATCGCACATCTCGCCATCGACAGGGGGTTCATCCTTACACATTGGAACCTCAATGGTCGCGTACAGTACGGTTTCAGAGGAATTTCCTCACGCGAACGCTCCGATTGCGGAATGAGCTCCCTGTAGAGGTTTTCCCAAGGGAATATTGTATGGGGGTCCTTTAAGCGGCGAGTAAATAGGTATCTTTTAAATGGTCGACAACGCGCATGTAGTGCCTCTGGTGTTGCAAGCGTTCATAGGCTTCGGTAACCGCTTACCATCAGGTGGCCCGTAGCTTGTTTGCGACTTAGTAGTATAAAAAAAAATCTCACACAAATATTATAGAGGCCAAAGTTTCTGAGTTTGTATGTTTGTTATTTCATCACGTTTAAAAGGCTGAAGTGATTTTAATGAAATTTGGTATGGAGCCAGCTGACACCCTGGATTAAAAAATAGGCTACGTTTCACTGCGGGAAAATATCTTATACTGTGGGTTATGCCGCATATCACAGCAAGTAAAAAAATTACGTAAACATTACACATGGCTGTTTACCAGTACTTTATCTATCTAAGCAAAATACGTCATATATATTATGTTTGATGAAAAAGGATAATTCTATTGAAATACCCATCAAAATAATTATCGAGATTATAAAATATCGATAGCCCATGGCACTACGGCCGGTGAGTCCCGAGACCCGCACGGGCCGCCCGCCGCGGTACCTCGCCTGCAAACACGCACACTCAGACACTGCACCCACTCACACATACACCATTGAATTGAGATGTTGACTCCAAACTACTTTCAAAATACGTCTGTAATGACATGCAAGCTAATTACAAATTTTATATAAGTAAACCCTCAAAGTATCGTTGTGATTATTGAAATTAACATTTTGGGAAAAAGATATAATATGTAAAAAGTTCATCACTCGATAATCTTACATAGCAAAGGGCTCATCGAACCTTTTTCAATTATGTCGCTTAAGAGTCTCTCTGGGGGGTTACCGCAATCTTTTAAAACAGTATTAGTATAATGATACGTCAGCATTTTTATACTACAAAAGACGAAGTAATATTATTGTATCCCCTGTTCTCCACTAGCAATGTTGCTTCGCCTTCGTTGTCGTCAGGTCATTTATCGTCCCTACCGAGGGGCACGAGCCTACCCATACGTGGGTATACAGTGCGGGTTGGACGACTTCACGCGTAACCTTTGAATCTCTTCGCAGGCGCAGGTTTCCTCATGATGTGGTCCTTTACCACTTGTCCTTAATTCAACTTAAAACTGTTCAGCTTAGATAGATGATTTGAGAAGTGTCTAAGTAATTTAGGATTGCGCCTTTGTGATGTTGAGTCATCCAAACAAGTAGAAGTAGTTAAATATGAGCAGCCTGCATTAAAGTGATTTGAATGACGAATTTAAAATCAATTCTTGAACAGGAGGGTGTAGGTCGTAGGTTCGAATCTTGCGAAAAGAGCACACACAATGCAAGTCATTCGCAGTTGACCGCAGATGCCTTCAAAGCTTTCAAGATAACATTTAGTAAATGATATTCTGTATTAAATTGAAGCATTTAGTCACTTTTTTCCAGATCGATAGGTTATAGCAGCGCAGACAACTTATATCTTCATTGAAAACTAATAGTCTCTGTCGGTTATTAATAGCACTATAGATAAATAAATATCCATCAACATTTACTAAGCGCCATATAGCTTGAATCCAGGAAACTTGTACTATGAATACAAACAAGCTATATATTGTAAATATCATATCATTCAACACACGACATGTTCATGTACACATATGTTTGTACACCCTGGGATCGAACCGGGACCCTTGGTGTAATACCCGACTTCTCAAACAATCGTTACGGGTAGGGAAGTCATTATAAGGCTCATTTGCTATGCAACTCAAACAGTTTATTTGAGTCCAATAAGTTGTTGCTGATTGATACGTCGGTGGCTCGTTGGTGTGGACTGTTGCCTTTCGATCTGGAGGGTGCAGGTTCAAATCCCGCCACATAACATGTATTTCTGATAGGACTGACAATGCTTCTCTGAGGCAAAAGTCCTTTTAATAAAGATTTTAAAAAAATCGAGTATTCAATTTTCGAAATTATATCTACGTTTCTTACGGTAAAGGGAAACATCGTGAGGAAACCTGTACACGCCTGCAAAAACACTCAAAGCTTGTGCGTAAAGCCAATCGGCACTGGGCCGCGTGGACGACTACACCCGCGTACGCGTAGGCTCGTGCCCCGGTGGGGACCTATAATGAGCTGAAAATGAAGTTGCATGCTGGACTTATATCAGAACTATTACAAGTAGCTGCTTAACAAGGCAGAAATGGTTAGTGTGAAATAGACAAGTTCAGAGTAAGTTTAAGTAGATAACCAGAGCCGTGACAACTCAAACTATGTCTTAAAATTGTAGGTTCACATTTGCGTTACTGGAATATCACCACTGCAATATACTAGAGACAAGTATAGTGATATACAAATCACATGCAATGCCACAAAGCACAAAATTTGCGACATCGAAAAACACTAAAGAACACTTGTGTCGAAGAAATCGCAAATTGGATAGGTCTCAACGATAGTTGCCCCGCATACGGCTTATATATTTGTGAAGTGAACCGTTTATCGATACTGGAGATAGTGATGTGCTTGCGTATTCATACCACCAGTACCTACAACCTTATGCTTGGCCACACTAATGGGAAGTGCTGTTTATTATCGCTGCAATGGCGTTAATTTTAGTGTAGCCATCGCACAACGTGTGATGAACAATAGTGTGGTCCCAGCTTCACAAATCCAAATTCATTAAATAAGTATCTTTGGAATATCAGGTAAGGCACAGACATCCGAATATACAATTAGACTGGTAAACAGTCCAGTGTCGCAATTTCTTTTCGGTTCTTACCTGTGAAAAGTTATATATTTCTTGGTAAATTTACTGATCATTGCGATGATGGCATGTTACAATTGCACAGGATGGCATTTTGGAAAAAACGATAATTTCTTCAATATTCGTGCGTCTTGACTCGTCTCACAGAGCATAAACTGGCAGCCAGTGTATGCTCGTTGAGCTTACATTTGTCGCACTTAAAAACGCGGCTTGCCCCCATCTCTTGTATTGGGAAATCTGTGGGTAAGGGTCACCGCTGGACAATAACTTTCAATTGCTGTCGTCACAGAACGCGTTTGAGGTTTAGCCTCACAACCGCGGGTATTTGGAATCACAAAATTGGCATCTGGCAGGATATTTGTCTGCTTCATATTAAAAACGCTAAGTACAACGTTTATTGCTTATGAATTTATCATGCGCATGACACCTCAGCTTTTGCTTTTGGGGTTGAGCCAAAGTCATCGGCCCTCATGCATCCTGATTAATAACAAACAATGCTCTGCCCAACCTCTAACAACACAGGCTAGTGCACATGGACTACTGCTGTTCTGCTGTTGGCTGTATCAGTGGCGTGCATAGAGATTATGAATAGGGTATGCAAATTGAGTGATACTAATCGCAAAAACAATAAATAATTTACAGTTTTGTCAAATTGAGTGCTGATGATGACAGGAAATCGTCTATTGTTTCAAACCTGTAGAGTAAAATGGGCGAATAAGTGGAATCATTTGTAAATGTTGGCAATTTTTCGGGTTATTTGGACGCACAGGGTATTGCACTACATATTTGTACATATTTGCATATATGGAGTGCACGCCACTGCTATAGATTGATTTAAAGTTTTACCGGGAAATTGGCAAGGGCGGATATTTGCAGATCTCAGCTTTTTCCCACTACCTAAAGTCAAAGACATCGTTACGAATCCTAAGCCAGCACTGACTACAAAATCCATACCATTCAATGTAGGAATCACTCATTGCTCCCCATAAAATGTCTTTTGGACTGCAACCCACACTGCTTAAATGTTTATGCATGGATTTAGCATCCGACCTGTTGCTGTTGCAACAGCAACCACAAGCCACAGTGATTTGCATTTGGCCTAAAAGTTTTTTTAAATTATAAGTGTAGGTAGACGACGGTCAGGACGCTCACCTGATGGTAAGTGATTTGCCTAACCATGACAGAGCGGCATTGAAGGAGAGCATCAACTGATAGACAGTTATTGATTGATGGGAATAATCAATGCCTCACTGCGGCCAACACCTGAGACGACAGATGTTTAGGTATTTTATACCAGTAATTTCGCTAGCTACAGTGCCCTCATCCCGAAACAAAAAGTGCATAGCACTCCTTTCACGGGACGATATCTGCACTGCGGTGGTAACTTCATAGAACGACTCAATATAGAGTCTATCACCCAGTAGTTTTGTGCTGATACCTTTTACATCAGCAGCCAGAGGTGGTTCGTGCTTGTTAAGCTAAGTTGATAAATTCAGTAAAATCGTAAATTATGTGAAAACATGGTGTCATGAGAGGCATGTAAGAGCGGGTGCGCGCTACCAGGGCGGCAGAGCTCGCAGGCGTCAGCAACAGAGTAAATTAGGCGGCGGACACCCGCGCCCGCGCGACGCGCGCACTCAGCGATATTGTTATCGGCCCGCCTCGGTTATTGGTAGGGTTGCCCTTCGCCACCACATAGATTTATTTAACACTTCCCGGAGAGTTAAGCACTTATTACACTAGGCTATCTGCAGACATGCGATCTGCAGGTTACCTCCAAATCGCATTTTGTAATAACAGTTACAACAAGTAGCTTTGCTGTTCTGTTTTTACACTATGCGATTTACAGGGAAATTCCAGATCAACGGTCTGCAAATCGCAAAGTGTAATAACTGCTTATACGGTAGAAATCAAAATGTTTACTGTACGCATATTGCTGTCAATAAAGTGTTTCATCATATAGAGCATTATGCCTATAGAGCACCGGTTGCTCATTGGCGTGTCCTTCCGATCTGGAGGGTGCAGGATCAAATCTTTTCACGTTCGTGTTTTCGAATTTATTTTACAGCACTGGCGTGCACTCCATATATGCAAGTGAGCAGTGCATATCCTGTGCGTCCAGACAACCCAGAAAATCGAGAACATATCAAATGATACCCACTTATTCGCCCATTTTCCACTACATATTTGAAACCAAAGGCAATCAGCTGTCATCAACAGCGCTCAATTTGACAACAAATTATGAACTATTTATGGTTTTTGCGATAAGTGTCACCACTTTGCATACCTGCTTATAATCTCTGTGTACGCCACTGCTTACAGTAAAGGAAAACATCGTGAGAAACCTGCACATGCCTGCAAAGAAATTCAAAGGTTTGCGTGAAGGCGGCCAATCCGCATTCGGCCCACGTGGACGATTTAGCCTATGCACCTTACACGGTATGTTCGTGCTCGGTAGGACTATAATAAGCAAGAAGAAGCATAATTATAATAAGAACAAAGGAGTATCGTAGTTTAAATGTTTGGAAACTCTATTTAACACATTAGTACAGTTATCATGATTACGTATATACATATTTATTTACCGTATCGGTGGACCATAATAAATATAAATACATCAACTCAACAACTTGCAAAACAAAAGTTTGTCTTATTTTTCCGGCAGAGTATAAAGTATTATCACCCTATCGAGCCCAACATCGAATCGATAAAAGTTTATTAGTCACAACGCAAAGGGTAAAGTGTAATTGTTAGCAGCCCTGCGAAGCGAGGCGCGTCGCTGCCAGCCCGGGAACAAAGCAGCCGCGCGCCCGAGCGCCACTCCGCGCGACCGACTGCACGCCGCTCGTCACGCATTGATACTTGTATATTTTAAGCACATTATTATTAGCCAGATATTTAAAAACTTCTAAAAATATGGCTGCCGCGCAGACGAAAAAGTCACAATCAGTACATAGTTTTTAATAACAACCAAAACATCCACACTGTGTTAATAAAATTTATCCTTAAAATTTGTATTGATAAATATTTATTTTTAAAACTAATGGTAGGCAACTGTACCTAATGCCATAAGTATAAGGGTCATCTCAGCGCTCTGTATCTCAAAAATCAAGGGGATGCACCGCTTTCGCTGTTGCGTAGAAACCTTTGGTGCGCGCCTCTGCGTACATTGTCTGACACTAAGAACCGCCGGCAGATCTACAGGATCCTGTGTAAAACTTAATAAAGAATAGATTTGACTAACCGTGAACTATCATCCAAAGCTATATACTAACAGTAATAAAAAAGCAATATTTATTCCCAGTGTCAAGACTATGGCGTCGGTGTAGCACTACATTACCCAATGATTCACCCGAGGCGCGCCCGCCGCCGACATCCACATCGGCCGTATATTGTGCGGCGCTATACATATATACATATACACAGCATGTAGCTGCGCCCGCGGAGCACTCGTACGGGCTTATGTACAACCGCGTCCGCACATAGGCTGGAATTCGTTATTTCACTACCAACCTGCTACGGACAAATTCATTTGCAGCTGGTGATTATGGCATGTTCTGTAAAAAGGAGATTTTGTTGAAGTTGAACTCAAAACTTCACGGTGTTCCTACGAAAGTCTCGAGACAGTTTAATGGTTACTCGTTTGTTGTGCATAAAAAGATAATAAACGAATCGGTTGTCAGACAAAATTAAACAAGTTTATCATAGATCAGTCCTCGACATAATTATCGGCAATGATATTTCATATAAAAAATATAAATGTCTTTTGTTACCCCGTAAATATTTGAGTTAGATAAGTACCACATAGAAAGATTTATTAATACATTCACACAATCACCAAATATGTGCGACAGCCAGCAATGAATCCCGACTACTTAAATAAATTGATTATTTTAACACATACACAAGGATTTTAGATATGATACGAATTCGAGACCAATTTTATTTATTCAGTCATACGATATTTTGGTTGCACTAAATACTGCAAACTTCAAAATAAGGAATATACCACAGATTTCCCAATACAGGAGATGGGGCAAGCCGCTGTTAAAAGTGCGACAATGTATGCTCACGAGCATACACTGGCTATAGTTTACGCTCCGTGAGACGAATGAAGACGCACGAATTTAAAGAAATTACCGGTTTTTTTTCCAAAATGCCATTCTGTGCAATGTAAATGCCATCATCGCAGTGAATCAGTAAAATTTACCAAGAAATATAATATCTTTTCACAGGTAAGAATTGAAAATGATTGCGACACTGGGACTGCCTATAACTTGGCGGCTTGTCCAGTCTAATGTTATTCGGATGTCTGTGGAATATACCTTAATGACTTAAGTTGGTATTTGTGACCATTCTGTCAACTCGAGGGGGTTTTCGTTTAATTCCAGAAACATACCTATTATATCCATTTGACCTACAACGTTTGATTAAAAAGGTGTTTTTATAACTTTAAAACGCAGAATTTGGTCGTACTATTAATATAACACGATATATGCATGTCAGTTAATTTCTTGGTCTGGGTTGATATTATGACAGCTTTATTAAATTTTGATATACTACTGTCATAATTTGAGCGTTATTTAAATATTCAGCATTTTATTAATAGCTTATTTCTAATAATTATTATCACATTGGACATGAATAACATGCAAAAATTCTCAATTTATTAACTGAAAATCCTTATCCTTATCTCTATTAGAATAAATATTTATTCCATATCGGATCATTAAGCATTAGAGACAATCACTGAATAATTTTTTTTTTCAACGTTAATTTTTTCGAACAAAGTTCATATTTTGTCCTCAAAAATATTTGATCCATTGTAAAAACGACAAATATTTCCTTAATATTTTTTCAATACGAAGCAACATACCCATTTAAGTTTTGATAAATAATATGTGTATGGGAAAAACAAAATAACATAAAAATAAACTCTGCACTGACAACCTTGCTGCCCTTAGGCAGACGCGCGTGCGGACGGGGTATCGCTGTAACCGCGATCCAATAATATGCAGCCATCGCCCGGTTTGTTTCTCAGGTGTATCAAGCTCCGAACATCTGGCCGGTTAGCAAAGCAACGCGAGGCGCGTCATACCGCCTGCATGGTATGCGTTCCTGGTACACGGAAAGTTAATGTTACGCTCCGTGGGGCGTATGTGGACGGGGTCAAAAGAACTGCAGGAAAAAGTTTAATTAAAAACAGGATTATGGCGGTTTGACGCAGGCGTAATTTAAAGGTTCCGCTAATGAAGTTTTTCATAACTTTCATGTTTAATCATAAACACCTTAAGACATTATCAAAATCCTTAATAGTATCTAGATGGTGTTTCTTAGCCAGTTTTATTTCATTTCCTTCTGCGTATGCATCATTTTGTTTCACTGGACATCAATTTGTGGCCCCGAAACAATGCATGAAATTCATAACTTACTTATACTTTAACTTTTGGGTCTAGGCAGCTGAAAAAAAGATTTAATTCAAAACCAAATAAATCATCGCTTTTTTTTCAAATGCTGTTCGCCGCAGATGGCCCTTAAGCTTCACCGGGCAAGTATTTATCCAGCGCATAGATAGGTGATATACATTAGCATCTGGCTCCAGACCGCTGTAAGCGCTAAATGAATACGGGATGCGTAATTTATTCGTAAAGACATACAGTTAACGCCATCTAGTTAAATGTAAGCAGCGCGAATGATATCAGGAATTACCTTAAAAAAACAATAGAATAATATTTTTTTCGACTTAATTGTTCGAGACAAGATCTCGTAGCAGTTACTCATAATCCAGTTTAGAAATCTTGAAACTTCTACAGCATGACGTGCACAGCGGACTTGGGCATCCGCCAATAACTTGAATTTTATTGGGGGTATTGGTCCTAATGGTGAGTAAGTACGTCTCTATCTAAGGGGTGATTAAGACTGCGGTTGTTGGCTATTGACGGATAGTTGCTATAGGGTCTTAATAACCCAAACGCCCTCTTAACTCCAGGAAGCCATGTCCAGTGTGTCCAGGTTATTTTCGACGGTATGTTTAACAGTTGGTACTAACAAGTTTTATTAATTTTGACAAATCTTTAGTAATCATAGAGTTCCGTTTATAAAAAAACGGTAGGTACTCTTAGATAAAGGCACTGATTAAATAAAATATACTTATAATAAAGGGTTGTTTACATTATTGATTTTTTTTAATGTACCAGAAGGTCGTGAAAGGCGCAAGATTTGTGAATTTCATTTCATAATCTGCTGAGCTCCATTAGCTTACTTACAACCCTGCTTTTTCGTTGTCAGCAGAAAGCCAACCAATTAAAACAAAAAAGTAAACTTTTCTCCAAATTATACCGCGATCACTAGGTTTTCATGAACGCCAAGAGGTCGATGTGTGAATTCGGACAGGTTTGTCCGCAAGGCCGGCGTTTGACACAGGGAACAAACATGGCGCCGCCGTCTGCATGCTTGTTTTATTGTGAATTTATGACCGGTCACGCGGTGAGCGCAAGCCGTAGACGGCTATTTCGCCCACAATCACGTACTGCAGCCATTTGACGAATAAAAAAATCACACACACTCCAATTCATGATTTTTTGTATACTGTAAAAAAAGTTATGTATGCTTTTTGTCTTTTTCGATAGGTTCGTAGATTATGAATAAATAAGGTCATATATTAATAAAATAATCAATGTTATTGTGCTTAAATAATTATACATTAATAGCTCGGACATGGCTTTTGCATCCAGTTCTAATTCCTCCGAGTGATAGGAATAGATAGGTGTAACACTGTAATGCTTGTACAAACATCGAAATCCATGAATTGGAGAATAAAATTGCTAAACCCGTTTGCCGTGCCTGATTAATAAAACTTAATTCAGACAATTTTTAAACATGAATTGTGAATTTCAAAAAAGGCATCCACATATTATTATTATTTGCGTTAAGTCACGGGGTCCCATCGCCTAATATTGTCCGTGAGCTTCCTACGAAGTTTCGATAGATGGCGTTACTTGTATCAGTTTATCTTGCTTACACTTTAAAATGCAATATTATCAAATAATTATTATTCCTAAAATCAATATTTTCCTTAATTCAATGAACAATCATAAAAAACATTTTTTACTAATAAATAAAAGTTTTTTAAAGATTTGCGACAGTACCGGTAACGGCAGTAAAAGGAACCACCACAATTATCGAAAGCACGGTTGCAGCAACAAAAAAAAAGTTAATAGATGGCGCTTGCACGTGTACACTTTGAGCGAGCAAACTGCGTTTAATTTCATCACAGTTAATGTGTTATTAGATGTGTTGAATCAGCTTTTCTATTATAATGTTTTTATAACAAATTGTTTTTTAATGAACACTGATAAAAAGACTACTTATGAATTGTAAATGGGAATAATAAAAACATGAAATATGCAGTGCAATCAAAATAAAATTGCATGTTAGATCGGTCGAACTAAACGCAACTCAACTAAAAGTTTTAAATTTTATTCTTACTTTTTTTGTACTTCTTAAAACTTGCTTCTGCTTAAATTTATCGTTAAAACTACAAATACGACTTGGCTACGTTTTTTGAACTTTGAGGAAAACAAATACCGATTTAAAACTAAAAATAAATTTTAGCCAGATAGAAATGGTTAAATAATTCTTTCATAATTTTGATGTCGGAGCCAAACGCACTCTTCAGCTTTATAATTTAATATAGGTAGGTAGTTTGTTTGGCACCGACATAAAAATTATGAAGAATTATTTAAGCATTTCTATTTGGCTAAACATATCTCTGTAGATTTTCAGTTTGAAGTCTGTATTTTTTTGTCTGAAGATTTTTGGAAATAAGTGAGTGAATGAGGGATTCCTAATAAAAATAACCACTCAAATAAACATCTGTCATGATTACATGAAGTAGTAGTTGATATGAGTCGATTTTTAAATGTTCAATTTCTCTGGTCACCACTCATCAAACCCTTATTTCCTTATCTTGGAACCACCTCTGGACTATCCTCTTTCCAACAAAAAAATAATCATAAAATCAGTTCATAAACGAGGAAGATATATGCGAACAAACGTAAAAAAATTGGGCAAGCGCGAGTCAGATAGTGGTGGGTTCCGCAGCAGTAAGTTACATAGAAAAAAATATTATTTATTTACTTAGGCATCTACTACAGCTTTATTATGAGAAAATAGTGGTTCACCATTTATGACGTATAAAAAAACTTCACATCAGAAATCGCTTAAACTAAATTTTATTGTCAGATTTTATGGTTATGTACATCATTTTTAATTTTATCAACCCCATAGTTTAGAAATTAGAGCCCTCCTCTAATTCCTAACACACTTTTTTCAACTTTAAAAATGTCTCTCGCGCAAAATATTCAAGTTATAAAAATGATATTATAAAACCTCGATACCATTTTTCAAGATCTATACACATTGATACACCAAACGGGGGGGTCGATGAAAAAAATATTTTTTTTCAGTTCACTGTATGTAACCCCAAATATATTAATATTTTTTCAAGTTTCTTGTAAAAACCTTATAGCGGTTCACAGAATACATATATGTACAAAGTTTGAATAGTGTAGTTCTTATAGTTTCGGAGAAAAAAGGATATGACATACGGACGGACAGACAGACAGACTTGACGAATTTATAAGGGTTCCGTTTTTTTGCCAAGGTCGAATCGAGTAACCTCCTTTTTTAAGTCGGTTCAAAAGCAGCCCCTGTTTTTCCTTATTACATCAGCTACCTGCCAAAAAAAGTCCCGTCCAAATACGTCAAGCCGTTTCACAGATTACCCGGAACAAACTGACAGTCTGACAAAAATTTTAAACATTGTTATTTTGGCATAATATGTAGTACCGCATACATATTGATATGCATAAATAAGTTACCGTCCTAATGCTGGAACGAAGAGCCTAACCTTTACTTTCCGTCTTCAAAAATAAATTCAGTTCACCGTATTGATAGTGATAAAAATAAATTATATCAGTTCCTTAGCAAATTAAAAAACGCAATTTAAATAGTGTCGAAAACTGAATATAACAAAAACATAAAAAACATTACAAGTGTGGAATAAGTGACCATTGATTCAAAACACTAATAAGTATTTTGAAGAAAACGCGTAAGTGACGCGTCTTGCACGGCGCTTAAGTCCTTATGTTTGTATCCTTTGTCCTTTGATAAATATATCGTCGCCGTTGATGGCTTCCATTCAAGACCGCTCTTGCGGCTATATACCTACATATAAGATGCTTTTCCTTCACAAATATCTGGCTTTTAATTATTTACAAGAAAAGTGTATAAGTATGTTTAGAACTCATACATAATACAGGCTTCACGCTTAACTTGCGGCAAGATGGCGCTGTGTGTATATCAGTGGATATTTATTAATATATAATAAGAGCCTCCTCTAATAACCCCCACCGCACGAATAAAGGTTTGCACGGCCTGGAACCAACGGCTTACTGCTCAATTCTATATAATATTCTATATTTTTGAAATAATAATGAGTAATAGTTTTATTTAATAAAAGTTTAATTAAAAACCTGGAAATTCATTTGTTATTGGTTCACAATCAACAATAAATTCATTGTTTAATTGCAACGTCACAATTAATCAATTCTTAATTGCAATTAAATTTACAATACTACACACGCCACGCACGACGCGCGCGTCAAATATACATAGATACCTATCTACCTATGCCTATCAAAATGTTTGGTTTGACAAATTACATTTTAGTCGGATCGGATTCGGAAGAGCGCACTAACGCGCGACGTTGCCTCTCTGTCAAAGCGCACGCGCCGTAAGAATAAACAATAAATGCGCTGTTGCCGTCCTTATTTAGAACTGTGATTAATTAATAACTGTGTTTTACGCCACCTACCGGATTTTAAAATATCAGTTTAATCTGTCTACGCGAATCTTGCTATAAGCACCTAGTCACGGACCTAGTGGCATCTAGTGAGAATAAAGTGAGTTAAAAATAGCTTCCTCAAATAGCTTCCGTAGGTGGTCACGTTTTTTTAGTATGGGATGCATCATCTGTATAGTATATATTATTAAATCTGTGGTTAAGTCGACATTATTATTTAGAGATTTCAAGTCTTGAGTAAGAAGTTACTTTCTTGATAAGTATAATCTACATTAGATCAAATCATGACTTTCTACCTAAGAAATAAAAAAAAAAGTCTGTTTTAAGATCTTTGCAATATTATAGTAAACGAACATTAGTAAAGATGCTGAGGTGATGAGAGTAAAACCTGCGCACGTAGCGATATCTACATCTTGTATTTTACAACTACCTCGTAAGTATTCTAGGAAGTATAAGCACAAGCAATTGTAATCAGATGTTCCAAAAAACCACTAGATGGTATTTTACAAAAACTTGCGCGAGTTATTGTATCAATAAAATAAACTTAAAATATTATTTGATATTAAATAACACAATCGAGGCCAAGGTTTCAGAATGAAAGTGTCGAAACCACGACCATTGTCGCTGGAAACTAAATCATCATGAGGCTGATCAGCCACTGTAGCAGGGCACAGGCTTACCCGAACGACATAGATGTGGGGAGATTGGACCCACTATGCTGGCCCAATGCGGATTGGTGGTGTAATCTAATTCTAAGATTATAGCGTGAACCTACGGATTAACGATTTCCTTTTAAAACCTAAATGTATATACATTTTAAGTACTGAAAATATTAATGAACTGAAGAGGAAACATATCTGAATATATTATGTAATCTGTGATATAATTGCATTAGATGCAAAATAGATCCGGATGTGCAATTTTGAGTGTGCGTTACCCTAGCAGGAAAGTATGTCCTAGAGTGATATGAGTGGTACCA
The DNA here is from genome assembly GCA_019425675.1 of Leucinodes orbonalis. NCBI lineage: Eukaryota > Metazoa > Arthropoda > Insecta > Lepidoptera > Crambidae > Leucinodes > Leucinodes orbonalis. Next base: position 20,663 of record PQWD01004700.1, on the reverse strand, counting down.
ATGTTTTGTGCTCTATTTACTATGTATGTGCGCCAAATATTATATATGTGCATCCAGCCGTTTTGGAATAAATCGAAAAAAACGGTTCCTGCTAGGGTAACGTTTTTCTAGCAGGAAAATTTTAAAAAAAACATCGGAGAAAAAATAATTAGTCCGTTAGAAAGCTTATGTGTGTGCATGAATGTGCGCCAAAAATTATATATGTGCGCCTTCAGGTTTTTGAAATATTCAACTTTTTAATCTTCCTGCTAGGGTAACGTTTTACAAAATCGCATATCTCGAAAACTATTGCATGTGCGTTTATGAAAAAAATTGCATAAATAGCTCTTACATGTGCCAATATGTGCCGGAATTTTGAACAAGAAAAATATCTTAGATTTTAAGTTATAGCGATTTTTTAAGAAATGAGAAAAAAAAATATAGCCTCTTTATAAAAAGGCCGATAAGCTCATAAAAAATTGCATTTGATCCGTCTTGAGACGCAGATTATGTGCAGCAAGTTTCAATAGTGCACATTCATTAGTTGTTGAGTAATATGAGAAAAACTAAACAAAAAACCTATCATGTTTTTGACGTTCACATACAAGAAACTGGTTCAATCTAAGATGAGCGATTGTAAACCATGATTATGTGCATATTGTCAAGTAATAATGTGAAAATTTTCACCTTAAAATATTCCGTATTTAAAAAGATATAAAAAAAAATCAAAAAAAATAAAATACGATCGATTATCCGACCAAATTAGAATGACTACTAAAAAGCGACGATTCGATATGTATCGATGGCCTTCGGTAATGAACGCTTAATACCTTGGTAGCTGTCGTACAGTCGCGTTAGAAAGTTTTTTGGTAAATTTGGGTTCATGTAAATATTACTAATATAATTTATGTTTCCATTTCGGACAAAATAAACTTTGTATCATTATTATTTTTAATTGCTGTATAAAAAGTAATTGATAATAATAAATTATTAAATCATGTACAAAAATAATTTTGGTTTGTGGAGACCCGATTAAGTGAAAAAAAATTAACCTAAAATCACATTAATACACTTAGTATTTAATACACTTAGTATTAACAAAATATATAGTAGTAATTATATACATTGTAATATTTCTCGCTCGCGGCCTCGGACCGGTAGGGGCCTCGCAGCCAAAGGGGCTTTGCTTAAAGTCACTTGCGATGAATGATTTGAAAAGCCTGAACACCGACAACAAAGCCACAATTAAGGATTTAGTAAGAATAATTCTGCCCATAAATTATATAAGGACGGCACTTTACCACTAATTTTAACAAAAAAAAATGGTTCGATTAAAAGCTACGCTGATGGTTTGTTTATTCGCTTTCATAAGTTAAAAGGATTTAGTTTCTGTTGCAAACTATTCTCACAAATAACGAATACATTTATCACCAGTACTATCATCTCCTACTCTCTCTTCTCGCTTGTAGGAAGGGACCATGAGTAAATATACAATATGGTCACCAGTGAACATCAACCTGCTTCCCAGTGTTATGAGTCATGACTGGGCATTTAATCCACATATTGAGTGCCAATACTAGAAGCTGCGTTTCATCTAAGTATATTTTTAAAATATTTTCTCTCGTTGTACCTTAGTAACAGATAGAACGTGAGTACTACAAACACCCAGACCTGACAACAATATCATCAATTTAATTATGTACTACTGCCAGAATTGAACCCATGACCCTTGCATCTCAACCGGTAGGTACGCATATCCACAGTGCTTGCAATAAGTCAAAAGGATTATAAAATGACACGAAATATGAAATGCTTACCATCATCGCAGTTCTATCATCGTAATAAATACGTCACGTCACATATTGCACCACTTTCAAAAAACTTCATAACACAAAATATAACCGACCGTGTCGTTCACAATCAAAACTGTATGAATATAACTACAAGTTAACACTTCCACAGTGTTGCCACCTTAGTTTTAGAAATGGGGCGTTTTGAGAAGTTAAAAAGGGCTAGATTGAGCATCAATAGATTTTCCGTTCTACAAATGCTTAAATAATCATGTCATGAAGCCGTTTTTTTAGAGCGTCTAAAAAACGTCTTCATGGCCGATGATATAGTAAAAAGTTGTTAGCATGTCGAAAACTTCATACATTGGTTAATATTTTCAAGACAGCGAAAAAGAGCTAAATCGTTAAAAAAGGAGTTCACCCGTACTAAAAAGTGCTAGATCTAGCCACAAAAGGGCTGTACTTCCAATTGTAGTAAAAGTTCGCATTATTCAAGATGGAGTACTGTTTATATATTAGTCTCTAATTAATACCTTAGGTAATTACCTGTCCTTTTTTCTACAAGCAATACGTAAGACGTCATAGCTGGCGTGTGCGACCAGAGATAAAGAGTCCATTGACAGTTATTTTAACTTTGACATTTGTGTCATCACACTTTTTAGAGTTTCTATTATTTATGGTGTCACGCTTATCTATTCAAATCCTACGAGTTTTATAGTATTGTACGTCAACTCTAAAAAAAGGATAAAAAGAAGTACTAAATAATTGTGCTAGCCGTGTGAAGTTTCTGTGAGAAGAAAAATACGAACTTAATAAATAAATATAACCTGACACTCACTCAGCGCTATCTAGCCCCAATTGGTTTATATTATATAATACATACTTTATAATTTCCTTTTGTACTACCCAATGCATTTTTATGAAATTTTATAAAATATGGAAACATTGTTTTCGAAAATGAATGGGAATCACTTTATCACTTTACTGTACTTGAGCACAAGATGTGTCAATAGGTTGATGTGTAAATTTAAGAAGGCCATCGATACATATCGAATCGTCGCTTTTTAGTAGTCATTCTAATTTGGTCGGATAATCGATCGTATTTTTTTTTTTTTTTTTGTTTATATCTTTTTAAATACGGAATATTTAAGGTGAAAATTTTCACATTATTACTTGACAATATGCACATAATCATGGTTTACAATCGCTCATCTTAGATTGAACCAGTTTCTTGTATGTGAACGTCAAAAACATGATAGGTTTTTTGTTTAGTTTTTCTCATATTACTCAACAACTAATGAATGTGCACTATTGAAACTTGCTGCACATAATCTGCGTCTCAAGACGGATCAAATGCAATTTTTTATGAGCTTATCGGCCTTTTTATAAAGAGGCTATATTTTTTTTTCTCATTTCTTAAAAAATCGCTATAACTTAAAATCTAAGATATTTTTCTTGTTCAAAATTCCGGCACATATTGGCACATGTAAGAGCTATTTATGCAATTTTTTTCATAAACGCACATGCAATAGTTTTCGAGATATGCGATTTTGTAAAACGTTACCCTAGCAGGAAGATTAAAAAGTTGAATATTTCAAAAACCTGAAGGCGCACATATATAATTTTTGGCGCACATTCATGCACACACATAAGCTTTCTAACGGACTAATTATTTTTTCTCTCCGATGTTTTTTTAAAAAAATTCCTGCTAGAAAAACGTTACCCTAGCAGGAACCGTTTTTTTCGATTTATTCCAAAACGGCTGGATGCACATATATAATATTTGGCGCACATACATAGTAAATAGAGCACAAAACATTGGTACCACTCATATCACTCTAGGACATACTTTCCTGCTAGGGTAACGCACACCAATTTTGACGTCAAAAGTCGAATGATTTGCAATAAGACGAGAAATCCCTATTAGTTTAAATTCTATTAAGAAGTATTCTATATTTGATATAATCGAAATTTGCTATGTGAAATATTAAAAATATAGATTCTATTGTAGGAAAAATAAAACAATGCGTTTTGACTATTGATTTATTACCTCAGCTTGTAACAAATAACAACAGTTTAAAAAACAATTATAGTCTAGTTGACGACTTATAAATGTATCATACAAAAACGGTTTAGGATTTATTTAAAATTAAATATGGATGTTACCAGCTTCATAAAAGGTAAATGCTTAATAATTATGTTTACTTTCACTATTATTATTTCTAGACAATTTGGTATGAGGTAGAGCCAAATAGCCTTATATCTCAGATTATTTTTATGTAAGAAAACAACTTATGGTATCATGTTGTGGTGCTATTAACTAAAACACATTAAACAAAATAAGAATATTTGGCAACCAAACTTCATAAAATTACTTTTAATAATAGTACATACTTAAAACTAGCAATTAACACTTTCTCTCTTCAACCTAACACAGTCCACTGCTGGACATTGGTCTCACCCATTTCGCGACAGATATAAAGTAATAAACTACATACGTAAATTACTGATTTCACAAATGAGATATTCACATACAATATTTACAGTGTAATTTATCAGAATAAATAAAAATAATGTTTTATTTATATGATACAGTTAGTTAAATACTAGTCCTGAAGAAGAGAAATATACAACAGAATATTCATTAATGTTTTACATTAATTTTGTATATTTATAAGAAAGAAAGAAATTTGCCATGCAAGTTTTCGCTTTAAACTAAAAGAAAATGTTACAAGACAGCCTTATTTTTAAAATATTAATAGAGAGAGTTCCCAGATAAATCTCAATATTTATTCCATGGCACATTTTCAATTGCATGTTTCTTTAATTTGTGCTTTTTCAAATATTTCGAATCTATGAATGCTTCACCACACAAAGAGCATACATATGGTCGCTCACCAGTATGTGTACGTAAGTGGACTACCAAGTTTCCTTTTAACGCAAAGAACTTCATGCAAACAGAACATCCAAATTTCTTCTCCCTAGTATGAGTGAGCTGGTGCGTTCTGAGATGCGTTTTAGTCTTAAACCGAAGGCAGCACAACTGGCATGGGTAAGGCCTTTCATTTGTATGTACACGCTCATGCATTATCAACATGGCTTGGCTTGAACATCCTTTGCCACAACTACTGCATTCAAATCTCTTAGCATTTTTGGACTTATTTTTGTGTGTCAAATATGTGCTTGCATATCGCTTTTATAAGTAGCACTTCCCACATTCGGGCACAGAGATTCTGATGGATCCAATATATGTTTACTTTCAACATGCTGCTCTAATGCTGACTCCACAGAGAACATCTTCTTACATAAGGAACAAGCATAGCCAACCACTTTGCCAACGCTTGTTGTGATCTCTTGTTTCACAGTCTTCAATAACTCCTGTTTAACTTTCAATACCTTAGATTTGCTGCAGTCTCCATTCTCTTATGTGACGCTAATGATTCTTTGTTTTCAAAAGTATCATCACATTGGTTGCACGAATATGGATTCATGTGTGTCAGTCTGTGCGTTTGCATTGTAATTTTCTGATGGAATCTCTTGAAACAGATATCACATTCAAATTCCCTAATGCCACTGTGTATCATCATGTGACGTTTCAGATTGTTCGGATTGGCAAATGTTTTCGAGCATACATTGCAGCGTGGTTTGATGTTGTTGTGGCCGTATTTTATATGTTGCGTTAGGGCATTCCTTCTTACAACTTGGTTGCAAAATGGGCATGTTATCAGAAGTCCACTTACACTGTGCAGTAGCGTATGGCCAGTGAGTATCTCAGCTGACTCAAAACCTTTACCACACAAATTGCACAGGTGTTCACCAGCTGGATTATGTTTATATTGGTGTTTTTCATATTCGGACAAATCTTCAAATTGTTCACCACAGTCGCAGAGGAATGTGCCATCCTCCTGTTGCAACACAGTTGCAATTTGCCCATCATCTGCATATTCTATGACCAATTCTGAGCCCTCACACTTAAGTATTTGGAACTGTGAACTGTCATCACCTTCACAGAATATCACTTCTTCTTGGTCTAACTGATCACCCTCAGCGTTTGCTACAAGCTGGGCATCTGATAGGTACTCTATACCATGGCTACTGTTAAGTAGAATTGTGCCATCTCCAGTGGAGGATGTTAGAATTTTAATTAAGTTTTTAGCATTTGGCAGATTACTTACAGTGAAATTTTCCACAATTGAGTTTGATTGGGAGACATCCTCCATGTCTGGCAAGGTTTGATCCTGTGAGGTACTGTCTTGCGTATCACCATCCATCACACTATGAAAATGGTCTTCATTCTCTTGACTCTCTTCTTCATTTTCAAGGATAGTGGCTGGTACATTAATTGGTACTTTAGTGTTAGAAACTAAAAATGAATCAATGGTGTTTTCAAAGTGATTCTGGGTTTGCTCTTGGAGTTGTTCTATATGTTTATTTGTTGTAGTCATTTCCATATCAGCCTTAGCTTCTTCTACAGTAGGCTCATTACTTTCCAACTTAATATCTTGGAGGTCTATAGTTGGTAAACTTTGAACACCTTCCTGGTCACTTTCCTTGTCTTTATCTTTGGGATCATCAATTACTAGTACATAATAATAATCATCATCACTTTCTGGTTCAGTTTTAATAATAGACTCCAATTGTTTCATAGGATCATTGGCTATATCATCATCATCCTTTTCAGCTTCATTCATTTCATGGTCTTCTATCTTCATGTATGCTTGCTTGGCCTGAGCAAGTAATGAATTGAGTTGTTGCTTCAATTCCGTATCCATTTTGAGGCACTGTTTACGAAACTGGTAAGCAGAATCTAGCAACGAGTTGCATTCGTCACACAAACGCTGCGGTAGGCCATCGTCCTCTTTTACCTGAATATATAGAAATAAATACTACGTTTTAATAAAAATATTAGATATATATATGCGGGATTAGTGACGTTGTGATTTCATTGTGGAAAATATTAAATGTTAATCAACTAGTTAAGAGGTATCAAAAACAAAACACTAATACAACAAATAACTAACAAATTTTGAATATTTTTGGGGTATCGTGTTATGCGTCGCTCAAAACCGCGAATCAGTCGTAGAGGTTATGTTGTCATTCGGCAGACTAAAATTGTAAAAAAGTAACGATGTCGAGTGGTTGAGTGAAGCGTGGCTTCTTAAACAAAAAAGTAAAACGTATTAGTGGGAGATAACAGAACTTTTTCACTCATTACCTCTATAGTTGTTATCTCCAGAAATTTCAAAGAAACTTCTTTTTCTGCGTCCAGCAGTGTTACGGTGGAATTTGAAGATAGGCAGCATCTACATAAATTAGACCACGTATCCATCTTATATCACCACGATTATACACATAATTACTGATCAAAGTAAATCTGAAAATAATATTTAAATATTGGTAAGTATTCATTGTTTTGACAGACAAATAATAATCAGAGAGCACACAATAATGTTAGTATCCAAAGAGTAAAAATTATCTACGGACCTTGTCCATGATCTATTCGAAAATTATAGACAAGAGACGAGCGTACAAAATGGCGCGTCTTAAACTATTACGGAAACACGTCAGAGACGGCGGACAGCCAGCTTTTTGTTACTACATCCGGTCACCACGAATTTTGATATTTTTTTACTTTTATTTCTGAAATCTATCGATATTGGTGTTAATGTGTTATTGATGCACAAATATAATAACGTCAACATTGCTTATAATTTTTATTTCGTGAGTGGTATAATTTTAGAACAATAAATTTAAATAGTTGTGAACTTGACTGTCTACGGTACCACCTTTGACAAAGTCACTTGTAGTTCACAGATATGTTTTTTTATATATTCAATAGAATAAAATACAAAAAAATATATATAGAATGCAATCCAGCTTAGGCAATATCTGGAAATTGCGGGTTGTAGAATTACCTATTGTTTAATTAGTATTGGTCAATTTAACAAAATAAAACGTTGGTTTATATGTCATATAATGTCAAATATGTAATCTATTCATGGACGTATGAACTTAGAGGACTGAATTTTCCTTGGAAGGTGGTGTCCATTTTTTGTTAGTGTACAGTTATCTATGGTGTACAGTTATACATTTGTATTAGTGTGCGTAACTAGGGACGCGACCCTGGTATCCAACATATCGATAGGAGTAAGACGGGTGTCGTCGTCGCACCTGCAGAATTATTTGAATATAAATTGTGTTCAAAATAACATAGTTTAAAACAGCCACATTGTTTATTTTATCTACAACAAACAATAAATATAATGCAATAACCTTAATGAGGTGATGTTGGAATAAATAAACAAAAAATCTTGGCAGTGAATAGATTACACTCATAAACTCAAAAATTACTTTATTCAATGATTTTTGTAACAATTCTGTCGTACAAAACATTTGCAAAACTTTAGCCGTTTACGTAGCGCATACTGCGGAAGCTCTCAGTAGGGAAAAACTCCTCCGATTTTGTAAACATTCTTTCTTGCTGCTCTGCTGGTATTATACTTAGCACGATTATATATAGCCTGAAGCCTTTCTCAATAAATAAGTTATCTAACACTGAAAGATTTTCTCAAATCCAACCAGTAGTTCCAAATAAATACATTTAAACAAAATTGCGATTCACATCATTCAACTAAGTGAATATCTTGTGAGATATAGTTTTAACTCACCTATATAAACGATGTAGCGGGTTAAAGAGAGCGTTAGGCCAAAGTAACTATTCCACGCGGACGAAGTCGCACACAAAATCTAGTATAGCAATAAGTCTCATTACAACTACGTAATGGAATGAAAATGTCGTCAAATATTACTTATAAATAGATAGATCGGGTCTTTTACTCCTTGTTTGTGTTCTTGATGAACAATTTACCACTTTTTCACGTTTTCTCATTCTATTTAAATACATATTTAATAAAAATATGTACTACGTCCAGTATATACATCGTTCTAGATTATCCTTATAAAAAAATGAATAGTCCTATTTCTATGCTAAGAAGTCACGTAAGGTTTCAGTAAAGTCCCACATCTTTAATTAACTGTATAGGGCATTTATATCATCTATTTTCATCATTCATGACCATCACTCATTTCTTCACCAATCAACAAAAAAGGGGCAGAATAGTGTATGACCTTAGCCGGTTCCAAGAAACGAATACATAAAAATAAGTAGTAATGTCAATCAGTATTTATCTTTGTTTCTTGTAATTTGTAAATTTTTAATTGTAATTGATTAATATAAAACTAAACAAAACTCATGTAACATATTTTAGATGACCTAAACTACCAACCCATAATCTATTTTCTGTAACAAAATAGCAAGCCCTGATTCTTACAAATATATTTTTAAACACGGTCATAATAAAAATAATGTGATAGTACGTTGCGTAAATTTATAAAATCATTAGTAGTGATAATGCTGACTTGACCCGCACTGCATTGCTTGCCCTAGGCATGACTCGTATGGAAAAACTAGAACAAAAGGAAAAACAAAAGAATAGAGCAAGGAAAATGAAGGCATATTTAAAAATGTGTAAGGCGCTTAAATCTGATTTATTTAAACTACAATTGGGGTTCAACAGTGATACCCTTTTTAGGTTCCTAGGTAAGTTAAATTATAAATATCTCATAGAAATAAATTAAGTAATTCAAAGGCATGGACATATAAAAAAATGTGGACCGAGTCTCACTAAGAACAAAAGTGTGTCAAATTAGCCATTTTTTGATGGAAACTAAGACATTTAACTTACATCTATCAAAACGAGCCAAGAAAAAACTAGAAGAACATGGCCTTGCATAGTAAAAGAGTGCATAAACAGAAGTAATTGAAAAGAATAAAACAGGAATTACTTTTGTAGTTCAGTGGACAATTTGATGACATATTTCTAGTTTTATTATTAAGATTCAAATTAATGTACTAAAAATATCAGAAAATTATTTGTCATAATTACATAGTCCGTAGCTGGCATTTTGGGGACACATTTCATGTATTTTGTGACACATTTTATCTATATTTTTTATACATCCATGGCCAAAGGTAACATAATTTGCCTTCCACAGTTTCTGGGGTTCAATAGAACTTGGGTTTTAAAATTTAAGTTAGATAATCTTAACAAAATAGATAATCTTTTGTAAGATCTATTATTATATTATATTTTACCACTAGGCCACTGTTTGCTTTGTTTCTGAATTATCTGCTTGAAGTCATGTTTAGTCAGTCAGGGAACAGTTATCCCCTTTGACCGTCTCCAATTAATATTCCCAGAGATTCCTACAGCCCTATCTATGTGAATTTAAGCAATTAGTAATATGGAAACTAAACAATGGATAAATTGACCTATATCACATAAAAGTAATATAAAGCCCTTTCTTGTGAAATAAAAAGTTACAGTATGTATGAGGCTGTAACTGGCAGAAAATTCTAGCAGAAAAAATGCGATGGCCAGGTAAAAAAAAAGGTGTTGGTCCCCGTTTAAAATGGAATATGTAATAATTATTTCAAATATGTGCACGATGCAGTCAAAGATTATGAATGAAAACAACCTCTTTTTTGGTACTAAGGCTTTTTTTCGTCCCAGACCATCGCGATTTTTCTGCTACAATTTTCTGCCAGTTTCAGCCTTTTTTCTGTGTGCCTGTTGGCGTAGGCCTTCTCCAAAAACTTCCATTGTTTTCTGTCATTTGTTACCCTTCGCCATTTAACTCCATTTTCTTTTGTTAATAGGAATGATTTGTATTGTATGTTTGTAATAAATAAACTAAAAACTACTCTGCCGATAAAAAAATCTTTCACCTTGGAATAGTTACATTAAACCTAGGTAACATAGGCAATGTTTTATTTGAATAAAAAACATTAGGTAAAAATGGTAAAAATGTGTGTTATTTTATTAATACTAACAGTCAAGTTCATATATGTATGTAAAATTTAATATTGTACAGTTTATGGGTACTGTGTCACATACCAGGGACAGCAATCTAGGACACCTTTTTGACGTTTTGTAGGTTTGTTAGTCTATAGATTATTTTTTCTTAAATTAATTTATTCTAATAACATCAATACAATATTGCATTAAATTAAAAAAAAAATGTACAGTGTAACTTTTTTTACAACTCATAATGTAGTGAACTTTCTTACCATTATTACCGATTATTATTGGTCTTATAAAGGGGAAATTTAGAGAATAAACAAACAGTTGCCTTAAATCTTGATGAGAATAAACAAACTGTTAATTTATATGTCCATCTCAAAAATGAGTATTGATGAAACAAAAATTGTAATGATTTTTTAGGTTTCATCCGACCACATATAGAAATACTTGGTGTTGATCTAGAAGTGATGAGTGTGGAGGAACGGTTGCTGATGACCTTAGAGTTCTTGGCTACGGGCTGTGCGTATGATGAGTTGAATTACAGCCATTGTCCAACACCCGAGTTGTTTATGAGCGTCATCCCAGACACATGCCGTGCGATATTTAAGTGCCTAAAAACTTATATAAAGGTAAGTTAAGCCATTGTTGTAACTTAATTTTTTTTCAAGATTGGTTTTGTTTGGTCTGAGACATGCATGTGACAATTAAATGCAATTCTTGCTCAAATTGAGTCTAGATTGCGCTGTATGATTGTTGGTGGATTTTCATTTATTTTATGGTATGAGTTTATTTATAATAGTGAAATTGAGTAACCTAGTTGTGGGTAGTTGTCAGATTTCTTCGAGAACGAGAAACGAAAGGAAACGGTTTCTCAAAATAGCTCTAGTTGCAACTGGTTTCATTATTGCACGTTTCGCGTGTTGTAGTGTTGAATTGGGATCTCGTATACTGAAGCCTTGATAATATGTGTCAAAAGATTTACTACAGGCATGGCCTAGCCTAATGTAGGAATCAATGTAACGTCTCAGAAAAAGAAGCGTCTTTGGTACAACCTTAGCATATAACCATTAACCTGTTATCTTGTTAGATATAAATAATACTGTTAGATTGTTGCTCTGTGAAATGATTGTACTCAATGTGCTGAAATTGTTTAATAAACTTATGTCTTTCTTTTTATTACTTGGTCTCCCTTAAGGAGGTGCCTATATCGACGGTAAAAAGCGAAACTGCTGTAACCCGCATACAACTTATGTGCGGCTTACAGCAGTTTCGCTTTTTACCGTCGATGTGACCTTTCTCAATAAATGTTTCTTTGGTAATTATTATATTTTTTTATTTCCAGATGCCAAAAACCGAGAAGGAATGGGAGGATATTGCGTTGTTGTTCGAAAACAAATGGAACTTCAATCATTGCGTAGGTGCCTTAGTAGCGAAACACATACCAATTGAGGAACCATCAGAGGATTCAGAGAAGTTCCTGAACCACAAGGGTTTCCACAGCATCGTGATAACGGGCGTGGTGAATGCAAACCACGAGTTCATATTCGTCAATATCGGCTTCGAGGGTGCTTACGAATATGTATACGAGTCGACTGAATTCTTCGAAATGTTGACTTGGGATATGCTCGGTTTGCCAAAAGACTGCCCACTGGTCGGGGAACAGACGCCAGTGCCTTACGTGTTCCTCGGAGAAACTTATTTCCTGATAGAAATATCATGAGACCATATCCATTGGAGGATTTAACGCAGAGAAGAAAATCTTCAATTACAGATTCGCAAGGGCGAAAAGAGTAGCAGATAATGCGTTCGTATATTGTATGAGAGATTTGTGTGTTGCGTGAACGGAGTCTGTTGATTGATGATGAAGATTTGAACTGCGTTGTATTGGCATGTTGCGCAATACATAATTATATGATAAGGCATAGTGATGTGTATATATAAATGAGAAATATCTAGATGTAGAAGACGTAAGCAATTTCAAACTAAATCCAGCGTCGTGGCGTGATATAAAAGACGGCATGGCTTGATTGATTCTCATCCTTTAGTTTCGCTATACCAAAAGACTGAGAGCCTTTCTGATGACAAGGGTCAAGTTAGAGAACAGTTCACCAAGTATTTTTGTAATGAAGGAAAAGTGCCTTTTCAAGATAAAATGGTGGATGTGTATAAGGATTAAATGTTATGTTGATTTTTATGTGTCGAATTTAATTTGAATACCTATCTATCAAATTGGCTATATCAGTTGAGATGAGCTATTACTAACTAGGTAGTTCAACAACCTGAAAAGTCAAGCAACTGAATTCAACTATTAGGTAGGTACTTCTAAATTTATAACCTGAAAAGTCCAGCAATGGACTACCAATGTCTTATGAACATACACCGTCGGCATCTCTCTCTTCAACCTATCACAGGCCACTGCTGGACATAGCCTCCCCCATCTTGCGCCAGATATCCTGATCCTTTCGCTTTCCTCATCCAACCCTTACCAGATACCTTTCGTAAGTCGTAAGTCATCAGGCCGGAGGGCGTCCTACCGTCGATCATAATGCATTTAAAAAAATGCTTGCAAGACTAAAGAACACCCATTAATCTACAGGACAATCTAAACATCCATAGCAAACGCTTGTTCTAGGTGGTTCGAACCCACGACTCCTGGCGCATAAATTGAGCCTCGAATAGATCAAAATGAATATGCTAACACCGCAGTAAGTTTACACTTTTTTATTTAGGTTTCATCCCTGTCCATTTGCAATTTGAAATGGGTTCGGATGACCTATTTCCCGAAGTTGGACATGCCTAATTGGACAGTTTGTCCAGGTCGATGTAGGTACGTTCGCAAATTGGACCTGGGAAATCTAAAGTTCAAATTGATTAATAATTCCAGACCTAGGCGTACTTATAAATGAAAACTTAGTTGTTTAATATTGTAACTGGTTTGGTATGTTTTTACCCTCGTGTCTCCGGATTCAGTAAAATTTGAGCCTACTAAGATTTATTCCTGTTGCTTGGGACTCCTTAAGAAGGCTGGGGTCCCAAGCATATATACCTACCGCGTCTCGGCGTAGCGTAGGACGTCCTCTGGCCCGATGGACCGACGACTTGCGAAAGGTCGCTGGTGGAGGCTGGATGAGAAAAACGGAGGACCGGATGTCTGGCGCAAAATGGGGGAGGGCTATGTCCAGCAGCGGACTGCGATAGGTTGAATAGATATACATAGAAAACACCCAGACCAATACAAACAGACATGTTTATGCCGCAAATGTTTGTACTGCACGGGGATCGAAGCCGGGACCCTTGGTGTAGTAGCCGACGTCTCAACCGCTACACCAAATAGGTCGTTACGAGTAACGAAATACAAACGAACTTAGCTTCGTGAATCTGACTTTGCTGTGTCAAGCTTTAGAGCCCCCATCATTTGCATACAAACGAGAACACCGAATTAAACCGACGTCTGAACGATGATAAAAATGCGGAATCAAGCTGCGGACACTCGACACGTTGTCAAGGAAATTTGATTATTGAGGGACAAGATTGTCGTTTGATTAACTTTACTGTGACTTTACACTTTTTAATGCAATTTGTCAGAAATCAAGTTACAATCCCCTACCTTAATATGTACATTATTGAATAAAAACGTCGTTGAGACGTCGGCTAGTACACCAAGGTTCGGGTTTGATTCCCGGGCACTACAGCCTTGCAAATTCTGCGGGCTATTTCGATAACTTTAGTTTTCATACGAATTGATATTTTTGTATCTTAAGTGAAACATCTAATCTTCTTTTAAAGGTCCTCTCGACGGTTCTCTTTATACTCGTAGCATCTTTTAATATGTTAAACACATTTGTTCACCTTGAATCTGCTCAAGGGTTCTTTGCCGAATTCCTAATGTATTTTAGTCAACTGTTTGCCACTTATCATCAGGTACGCTGACAGTTTGATTGCTGATTATTGCATGAAGAAAAAACCATCATTATCATATAACGATCCTCTGCAGGGAGAGGAAAGAGTCTATTGGGAGATTGGACCGTGACCCAACGCGCGGGTCCAATACGGTGGGTGTTAACCACTACCATCTTAGGATTGTATTCGGGACCGACAGCTTAGTGTGCCCTCCGATGCACGGAGAGAAAAAAACCCAAAGATTTTGTAAATTATTTTATTATATATTTTTAAAATTTCTAAATTTAGGTACTTTTTCATTATATTTTGACACACATATATATACGAGGATTCAAAACGCTTCGTACGTCACTTTGGAATATCCACCGTGTACGGATGGCGTTTTGCCGACTGTCGGGTAGTCCGATGTGAAAATGGGCTCGGTGGAACAAGGTCTAGCAGTTCCTGTGCACACAAACACAATCAATTAAAATCTCAAACAATTAATTTCAATTACAGGTTTAGAACATTATTCATGATGGCGGATAATAAAAAAGCACTTAGGGTTTTATTTAATTTGCACCTACAAAAAAGTTATGATAAATATTAAAGGGAGTGGGATAAGGCTCAGTTGCCGATCCAGATGATGGATGGATCTATTCAATCGGGGGGATGCTTATCATGCTTGTAATGGCCCCTACCATTGGTTAACTCTGATTTATACTTTATCGCCGCTCTGTCATGGTTAGTCGTGTCAATTACCATCAGGTGAGCGTCTTGATCGTCTTGTACACTTATAACATAAAAAAATACTTTAAGAAAGGTAATAAATAAATATTCACTGACATTCAAACAGCGCCATCTAGCCCCAAGTTAAGCGTGAAGCCTGTAGTATAACAACGGATAAACATACACAATTTTTTTTGTTGTAAATACATACATATACAAATCAGACCAGTCCAAACAGACATGTTCATGCACACACATGTATGTACTGCCCGGGGATCTAACCCGGAACCCTTGGTGTCGTAGCCGACGTTTTTTACTATTGCACTAAATGGGTCGTAAAAAAAGGTAGTAAAAATTTCGGCTATAAAAGAAATAATTATCAAATATATAAATTCTAGGAATCGATCAACCCAAAGACAGACAAGGCGCCAAAATAACGGCATAGGTACTATTCGATGAAACGCACTATAGGGCCGGCGGCTGAGCGTGCGTTCTGAAACACGGTTATTAAAAATCAAGCGTTAATGATAAAGGGTCTTTGAAGACAGACTGTACCTGTCTTATCTGCTCGAATGTGTAACAGAAAAATGTAGGAAATATTTTTTCTTACCTAGGATCACATCACAGACATCAGAATATACATTAGACTGGACAAGCCGCCAAGTTTATAGGCAGTCCCAGTGTCGCAATTTCTTTTCGGTTCTTACCTGTGAAAATTTATTATATTTCTTGGTAAATTTACTGATTTATTGCGATGATGGCATGTTACAATTGCACAGGATGGCATTTTGGAAAAAAACGGTAATTTCTTCTAATATTCGTGCGTCTTAACTCGTCTCACAGAGCGTAAACTGGTAGCCAGTGTATGCTCGTTGAGCTTACATTTGTCGCACTTTAAACGCGGCTTGCCCCATCCTCCTGTATTGGGAAATCTGTGGTACACATACAGCTTTTATTTCTTATATAGGTGAAGTGACTGTCGATCGAGAAAAAGTAGTAAGAGCAACAAAAATAAGGTTGCAATGAATCTTTCCAGTAGCATGTTGGTTGACCAGAAGCCACGACATGGGATCCAATCAATAACTGCTCTTCAGAACAAACCATTAACTTCATTAACCTTGACTTTATTGAGCACCGTGACTTTTGCCTTAAACACTGTATATTTGTATTTAGTAAAATAACATATTTAGTGCCGTAGCGAGGACTAACCTAGGGTGAAATGCCTTAACGTGCCAAGACAGTATTTTATACGAAATATACCGATATACCGATATCCAGTAATATTATAAAAATATAAATTATCCTTGGAGGAGCTTGTAGTTAGGGTACTAAACAACTGATAAACATACGTATATATATAGTTTTTATAAATACATCTCTTCAACTTATCGCAGTCTAATGACGTAGGTTTCCCCCATTTTGCGTCAGATATCCCGGTCCTCCGCTATTCTCATCCAGCCTCCACCAGCGACCTTTCGCTCCATCGGGACGGAGGGCGTCCTACGCTACGCTTGCCGTTACGCGGTCTACACTTCAGAACTCGTTTGCTCCAACGGCCATCGGTTCTGTGATATACGTCACTAGCCCACCGTCACCATTACAAACAGACATGTTCATGCACAAACTTTTTTGTAATGCCCAGGAATCGAACCCGGAACCTTTGGTATAGTATCCGACGTCTGACGATTACACCATAACTATTTAACACATAAAAAGTGATGTTTATCATACACGCTTTAGGAAAACTCTACAATCCTTCTTGTTGGAAAGGTGTTTGTACAGTGTTGTGGAGTTATAGTAGACCTATATTATTTATTTAAACTGACATTGTGATTTATTCATTATTAGTTTAAAATTATTCCTTTTTATTGACATGTTTTTTCGTATTATCCTAATTTAATTTATGATTTCTGACATCACAAATTAGTTAACTATTTTATATTGTCAATTCTAATTTCTGTATTATATTATGGTGAAATTCTGTATTATACTTAAGGTGATCTTTTATTGATTGTAATTTGTTATTTTAAAAAAAGCTTGTAACTTCAAACACAATACATTATTGTTTATGAATAAATGAAATGAAATATGGGTAGTTATCACTGTCCTCCGTCACCCGAGATGACAGATTTAAACTTTCTCGTACTCACTTTGCCCTTTGTTTAGAAAAGATGTAATCAAAGACTATGTTTCGGGCATTAGAAACAGATAGGCAGAGGTGAGAAACGGTTTGTTTGGATTTAACCCTTTGACCGCCAGAGTTGCCTTAAAGCGTCTGGAATTTTGTCCGTCAAAGTGTTAATTACTACACTAAATATGTACTCGGGACCGAAGACTTAAGACGCCTCCGGTATCAGAAGTTTGGACCATTAGGTGATTCAGCCTGAAATTTCTTAAATAAACAGAAAAAAAACGCACGACGTATACGTCAACTGTGGGATCCAACCCACCAATCCCAGATAACAGAGATTACAAAACTCGGGTCCACGAAACCACGGATTCAGTTGCTTTATGATGCAACAATTTTATGGTTACACAATCCGCAAACCATAAAACTAGAACCCTTTGTAAAAACAACATATTTCGCTTTATGATGCTCGAATTATAGTCCTCGAAAAGGTTTCGCATATATTTGCATTGAAAATCTGTAAGTTTAGGATAGATAAAGTGCCGATTCAGTGCCGAAAATCCCGTTATAAATCCCGTTATAAATCTGCTATATCATTACCCTAACTACAATTTCTGGTCTTGCGTTTTTATAGAGGGAATCATCATGTCATCATCAGCTCATTAAACGTCCCCACCGAGGGGCACGAGCTTACCCGTATAGGGTGATTAGGCTTTAGTCGTCCACGCGGGCCCAATGCGGATTGGACGACTTCACACACAACCTTCGAATCTCTTCGCAGGCGTGCATGAAGGTTTCCTCACGATGTTTTCCTTCACCGTAAGAGCGTCGGATAACGTACATATATTTTTCGAAATTACATTGGTACGTGTCGGGATTTGAACCTCAGCCCTCCCGGTAGGAAGGCGACAGTCCACACCACTGCGCCACCGACGCTCTGGATGACGACGCTATTATGGAATAAATATATGAATTATTTATTCCATAATACTAGGTGGGAGACTCGATACTGAGTCGTCTAGGTAGGTACCACCGCAGTGCCAGTATATCGTCCCGTGAAACAGGAGTATTATGCACTTTTATGTTTCGGGATAAAGGCACTGTAGCTTGTGAAATTATCGGATATATGAGACTCTGGTGTCTCTGTTGTCTCCCTGGTGTCGGGCGCAGTGCGGCCTTGATATAATAACTATCTATCAATTGTTGGTCTCCTTCATTGCCGCTCTGTTATGGTCAGGCGTATCACTTACCATCAGGTGAGCGTCCTGAACGTCCTGTATACTTGGTAACAGGTAAACAGCCTGTACAGTCCCACGGCAATACACTGGCCGTTCCACACATCATTGCAATGGGAGACTACACGCGGGCTCAGTGCAGATATTTTATGGGTAATAAGCGCTCTAATTCTAAATCTATGTGTATTCGTTAAGTAAGTTGGGTAATTCGTTATGTTAATAATTTATTAATTTGCTGGGTTGTGGTATTTAATAGTTATTGTGCGCGAAAGGAGCCTCCCCGTGTGACGCAAAGTTAGTTCCGTTCCGCGTCCGGCGCACCCTGGGCAATCTGTGTGGACAGTCTAGTCGCTAACGCAGATTGGCTGATACTTTCACTACGATATGGTATTTTAATCCATATCAACACAATAAGAAGAAGATAGTTATTGTAGCCTTTGACTTATTCTACCGAAAACTCACTGTGCAAATGTTTTCTATTAATAATAATTATAAATATATGTGTAGGCATAACATACAATCAGGTCCTTCGTCTTAGATAAAAAAGTGTCCGCGCCAAACTGCTCATCACGTCATCATCATCATCATCATCAAATTTTAATGAAAAAAGACAACGTACGTGTTAAGCGGTTCGGACATTTTTTGAGTGATATTTGTTCGTGATTCTGTATTTAGTTAGTTTATTGCTTATCTAAATCCTATATGCTAGTCCTTTCACCCACTTGATACATCAAAAAAGTTATATATACTGTACGTCTTAAGTAGTACTGTTTGGTGATGGCAGTCATCATCAGCTCATCCCACGCCCCTTACTTAAACTTAAAATACCCGAAGCTAGGGCGCTAGTCTGCAATATTCTAAATAAACAATGCTCTCAGTAATTTTCAAGGGAACCGAACAACACCGGAATATGTCTCGTAAATTTCCCTATAACTCAGTATAGTACGAAGAAATAATGCATTCACAACCTTACGGTTCAGGAAATAAAGGTCCCAATCGTGAATAGCCAAAAGTGATTCGAAAAAGCGCTCAAGTGATTTCATGTCTTTTTTACGAGGAGTCTTATTTGAATTTGCGAATTGAAAGATGTGGACACAGTAAAGGAAGATGGATACGTTTTTAACTTCGATGCACGTACTCCTATGCTTAGTTGTCTGTGAGGATAACGCTGGTTTAAAGTAATAAATGTTATGTTTAGTAATGTCTTAAGCTTCCGCGATTGGACTCATTTTTATGGCATCAGTCAGCGTGGAATATATTAGGGGAGGTCTTCGTTGAGCAGTAGCTATATTAGGCTGAAATGAAAATAAAGTTTATTTAAAAGTTGTCCACGTTTGGCCATACAACGCGGGAATGTTGCCAGCCTTATGGGTACTATATCACAGACTAGGGACCGCTGTCTCTGTTGTAGGTTTGTTGATGTATAGATATATTATTAGAGCGTCGATAGCTCAATGGTGTGGACTTTTGCCTTCCTAACGGAGGGCGCAGGATCGAATCCACACGTACCAATGTGTTTTCGATTTTTCGAAATTATATATACGTTATCCGACGCTCTTGCGGTGAAGGAAAACATCGTGAGGAAACCTGCGCACGCCTGCGAAGAAATTCAAAGGTTGTGCGTGAAGTCAGCCAATCCGCACTGGGCCCGCGTGGACGACTAAGGCCTATACACCCTATACGGTTTGGCTCGTGCCCCTCGGTGGGGACGTTTAATGAGCTGATGATGAGATATATTATTATATATTTTTAAGTTATTTACGTTATTACCTGAATTCAAAATATTATTTTTTTAAAGCTTTTGGTATACATGTGACGTAAAATTAATATAATATGAAAAATGAATACCGTAGCACCTCACTGCACAATCGTCCGTAATGTTCGCGGAATGACAAGACTCATTTACCTTCTCGACTTTTATCCTTAAGTAAAATATACAGGTGATTCGCTTAACTTTCAGTCTGCCGGAGGCTGTGTAATTTTTTACCTCTCTGTTTTTTCTGCTCTCCTGGTAGTTACTACTCACAGAATTACTGAATTATCTTGATTTAGTAACGTA
>PQWD01004699.1:0-14792 GCA_019425675.1 Leucinodes orbonalis | reverse complement strand
TTTGCCGCCCCTGACGCGGCCGCCGGGGCCGTGCCCGCTGCCCCCCTAGATCGGCCTGACTGGCGGAATCGTGGAAAATATGCTAAAATATGAAAATTCTTTAAAACTAGAAAGAAGAAGATTAACTTGATAATGAGGTTTTCGTATCGCGCGGTTGTCAATACCACAAATTCACAAAAAAGAAGATATAACATGCACTTCGAAGCTGTGAAGGACAACAGCGGAATCTTAGAAATGCGGTGACGGCGACACGCGGCGGACATTCTTGTATTTTGTTTACGCTCATGAAATTAAATCAATTTCACATAATTCACCATTTATGGTCATCTTTCTTGAATCTATACTTAGATTGACTGTCAATCTGGTAAAGCGTTCGTTTCTAATTACTACGGCTTGGATGAAATGTGACTTCTCAGAGGTTATACCGTGGTCTTCCCAGAGGTTATATCAAACGGTGTGATTAAAATCATTACAGAGCGTGATGATGATAATGCACTGTTCTAAAGTCCATCAATCATCCATAATGAGGGCGTGGTTTCATAACCCTCGTCTCAGGTTCTAACACGAAGGAACCACTAGTCATGTGCCCTCTTTGGATTTTGAAACAAGTTATTTAAACTGATTTAATACTTTCAACCTTCAAAATGAAGCTATAGTATTTATGCATTAAGTTTTATGAAAGTATGCTCTATTCATCCTTTAAAATGAAGCGATACCTTGTATAAGCTCTAGGTCTAGGTTATTACAGATTGTACTAGTAAAACCAAACAAAATTTAATGAAAGTAGTTTTTTATTCTTGTCGTGAAGATTCCAATTTAAAACAGTCGAAATATATTCAGAATTGGACACCAGCCGCAGAACCTATTCATGTATTTCATCATAGACAAAGCCATATAATCAATTAAGAAAATGATATTCATATAATAGGTACGCGTAATTTTACAGTTGTAACTTAAGTGAAACAAATTTTATTTTGGATTGATTATATAAACTTTAAACAATCGTAAGGTATATATATGTAATATAATAAGATAAAATGCTTCCACAGAGTATATCTTATATCCATACTCGTACATACATACTAGTATGACTTTTATAGTAATATGTCTGTAATCACGGTGTAGGCGCAAAAGGCGTTGCGTCTTGTCCCGTCCAATTACCTTTTTTCCCATCCAAATACATCTTCATTGCAAGCCAGTGTTAACTGCCAGTGACAAGTGTGCGCAGTAGAAAGCGCTGACAGCGCTGTCGAATCTTAAACAGCGCAATTCATATGTAGATGCTGAGTGATATATGTCGATGGATTCATGTTACGATAGTGCTACGACGCTGTCTTCGACTGAGTTATGCTTCGCACTCGCCAACTCTTCTGGTGTACTTTTGAAAATCGTAAACGCTAAATTACAACGTCGTGTAGTAAAAATAGACCCATAAATATTTATGGACCTAAACTGTATGTATTGAATTGATTCAGGTCAAGTCGATATGATTGTTAGATTCTCTTCAATATTTCGCAGTCCAGTTCTGGATGGCTAGGTCTCACCCATTTTGCGCCAGTTATCCCGGTCTCATCCAGCGTTCCTTTCGCAAGTCGTCGGTCTATCGGGCCAGAGGCGTCCTACGCTACGTGATTATAAATGCCCAATCTCCCCATAGCTATGCAGTTTGAGAAGGCGTGTGTGTACCCTGCAGAGTGGCCTTATAGGCTGATGATGATGATGGGTAGATATTATGAATTATGTATATACTAACTTCAGTTAGGTGCCAAAATCAATTCGTAAATTCACATGACACCATATTTTTTTAGACAAAATGTCTTGAACTATTTATGTTTTACATATTCTAAGGTAAGCTAGATTTTTATGTAAATGATTTCAGTGGTAAGAAACTAAATAACAAAAAAGCACTTAAAGCGCTTTAAGTAATGCCCTCTTCCAATCGAGTAGCATTTGCGACGTGAAAACTTGGCTAGAAATTGTCGGACATCGGTTAATTGTTCGAAAGCAGATATTCGAGGTAATAGCTCCGATATGGCCGTTGGCCAATAGAGCCTTAATGGACTAATTGTCTTTCTCGGGAAAATGCCGGCGCACCCGCCTAACACGTAAGATTTGGTATCTTCTGTTTTTTTATGTATTACAAAGTTTGTGTTTGTACAAGACAAACCTTACTCTTATGTGTTTGTATTCAACTGCTATGTATCATACTTTCAGACTGTTTAAAATTTATATTTAAATTTCAGTTACTTTGACTGAAGACTTTTCAGGGCATACAGGGACTTAGTGAAGAGGTGTTTGTCTAAATGCTATTGTATTATGACAGATTGTTTTGTTCATTAAATTAACCAATTGGTAGGCACATCAATGCCTGAAGAAATGTTGGTCTTAACTTGTCAAGCCGTAGATGAGCTGAAAAAAATTAGGCGCTCTGATTGTAGGCAAGTCTTATCAAAAAATTGTCAGAATTCACAAAGGTCCTTATATGTCCAACCTACACGTGGAATGCACACACATTGTAAAAGTTCTTCAAAATGGCGGCCATCACGTATCGTACGGTAGTTGAGATTGATCGTGCGGGAGCGTCAGCGGCGATACAAAATTAATTGCTCCAAACATAAAACAATAATGAAATTGGTCCGTCGGCGCCGGCGTCCCGTTACTCCGCCGGTCGCTGAACCGACTCCATTACGATTATAAAGATAAAAATATTGAAAATAATACCCATAGGTAGGACAGGTCATGTTTGTTCGCTTAGCTGAACCAGGGTTCTATTAGCTAAACTAGTTCCAATCATATCTTTTGGTTATGATATCGTAGGCAGGATGAATCACCTGATTGTCTGCCAAGAAAGATAATTCCGTGCTTTGGAATGGACGTTAACCATTGAACGCTGGAATCCAGACACAATAGAAAAGATTTTTTTTCGAACTGATACTGCTGTTGGCCGTAGATGGCCTTTACAGATTCATCGGGAAATTGCGAGCGCAGATGGCTTTCAGACATAAAAATGTATTGTGACTGACGCCTTAAGGCATCATCAGTCCTGGCTACTATGGTTGTCGTTAATACCCACCATTCCACACTGGGTACGCATGGTGGGTTACAGCTCAAACTCCACATATCTATTCTGGGTGGGAAGCCCTTTTCTACAGTGGGACGTTCTAGACTGATGATAAACAAGAGCTGTTGTTTTAAATGTAAAAAACATACCTACTTGTTATATTAGTGATTGGCCAAGGTTTAGCTTTACTATTGCTAGGACGTCAACAAGGACATCACGACTCCAGCGACACGATTGTGTATTTAATATTCAATAAACGGGGGGGGGGGGGGGGTATTATGGATAACTGTGACTAGTATTAAGATAACATAATATTGTAGATTTGTTCATTATTGTATTATGTTAAAATAATTCGTTATATCGAACTCAAACTCTACATTTCTTTTTTCAATTAAATCTACACAAGACACACAAAAAGTTGAAAGCTAGTTTGAATCTTCGAATCTCATATACATTTAAGTTTATATGTAATTGTTATTGGCTTATATATCTATATTTGTATTTATCTAATTAAGTTATTATGAGTAAAAATGTTTAATAAGTATTTTTTTAAATTGTACACGTTTTGTCCCCAGGGTCGACATAAGAGGAACGCGACCTTCCCCGGCGGTCAAACTGCAAGCCTGTTGCAATCGTCGACCACCAGAAGTAAGTTACTTCTATACTAGAATACTGCTCGTACTACTACGAGCACTACTTAACTAGAATAAGTATAAATCTATCGACACTTAAGAGTACATGTAAAGAATCCATCCAATCAATTGATAACACCAAATGTTAAAAGGGGTTAACTCGATAATAAATACATTTGTATAGCAGGGTTCACAAAAGTTGATCACTGCCCTGAAGTCTTTTTGGTACCTTTGTATATGCGTCTGGCGATGCGAGAGCGCGACGGCGGAAATTCTTGTTTTTTTAACGCTCGTGACATCTTTAATATATTACATATTAATAAATTGAAGTGTATGTTTGTTATACTAAAATAATAACATTTTCTTCATGCACATGAATTGAAGGTACATATGCCAAAATAAAAATTTTAAAATTTGTCTGCCTGTTATTTATTCCGGGTAATCTCTAAACGGCTGGATGGATTTGGACGGGTCTTTTTTGGCAGGTGCCGAATGTAATAAGATAAAACACAGGCTACTTTTATTTTAGACAATACATTTTATTTTGGAATCGCCGTGGCCATTTTTCGAGGATCGTACTATAAAGAAATTTGTTTTCCTCCTTTTATTTTCGAGTATTATAGGATATATATATTTATAAACTAAACCAACAGAGGTTTCAAAACGCATCATTCATCCGTTCATTAAAATCTGACCTCAGTTTAAATAATGACCAGTCAAAGGCTAGTCAATCCGAACCGCACGGTATCAGATAAAAATGTTCAAACTAGCCCCAGGTCTTTGCCGTGAACTTCGGTCGTAATTCAATTCGAGAGATCTGCGGTACATCTGTAACTAACATTAATGTTAGAGTTCAAAGTACTAATTCAATGTTGCAAAACGGAGTTTATAAAGGCGCTTAATGCTACAAAACATCTAAATGGGTAAAGTTAAGAACAGGTGTTAAAATAGTAAGGTAATTTAAACGAATAGGTTTTAAGAGGCCTATGATATGCCAAGGTTCACCCTCGCATCATTCGGCAGGGCTAAATTGGAGCTTTTAATATTTATCGAAACAAGAATGTAAACTTGACAAGTAAGGTAAACGTACCAGTCCATCCGTCAGTTTTTGAACTTCGCTGACTTTGCAGTCACGCCGTGGTACCTGTATACTAGACATTGAAAGTTGTATTGCATGAAAAATTGCAGAATTTATCTAAGATTTTATTCATATATAAATTCTAGTTCAAATCCGATTATAAGTATGTTAAAACTTAATTCAAAACCACAAAGGGCGATTTGTACCAGTACTCGACACGTTTGTCCCAGTGATCGTCATATTGACCCAGTAGTCGTCACTTTTTATACTGAAATTGAACTCTATGTGTAAGGAAATAAGGTCTTTAAGAATCAAAGAAAAACTTCTTAATTAAATAACGTGTGTTAACTTAGACATTAAAGGCCCCAATTGCAACAATTTTATTGTTGTTACAAGGCGTGCTAGTTGAACGTAAATACGTAGTTTAAATGAATTTAGGCTGCAAATTGTTCTAGTTGAAAATAATATTCTAATACGACTATAAATGTAGGCGAACTAGAGTGTGGACTCGAGAACCTTTCCGCCCTATCGGCAATCGGTTCTCCGCACTTTGTGCCCTGCCAACAGCCACTTCAACTTGCTATTCCTCTGGACTATTTCGGTCACCCTAGTTCTCCTAAGGATATCCTCGTTTCGGATTTTATCACATAGGAAAACACCTAACATAGCCCTCTCCATAGCACGCTGAGCAACCTTGAGTCTATTCAAGACGCCATTAGTGAGCGACTACGTTTCGCTTCTGTATGTCATAACTGGCAATACAAACTGGTCAAAGAACTTCGTGACAACTGAGACACTGCGGTATTATGGTTGAAAAGGTCTGCCGTAACTTCCCTGAACGCTGCCCATCCTAATTGGATTCGACGAGAAACCTCCTTCTCGAAGTTAGACTTACCCATTTGGACTGCCTGACCTAGGTACACATATTCGTCTACAACTTTCAACTGATATCGGTGTATTCGATTTGGATATTCTGCGATAGGGTAAATTTAATGCCACACCACGTGTTGCTCATACAAACATCAAACTATCAAAAAGGGCCTCTGTGCTGTTGCCTTTGGCCTCAGGCATGCATTTCAAAGGACCAGGCTACTATTAGGCTCGTCAATCATAAAGATTTCGAAAACATATTAATAAAAATAACAAAGCGCGTAGGGAAGTGACGCCCCCATCGCGCGCTGGAGGTATTAGCTTTATGCTTGTACCACTAGTGCAGTCAATCACCGTCGGGCAGGCGTGAGGGCCAGAATCCCACCTCCCGCTTGCTTTCATTGGCCGTCGGAGTAAGTGCTAGAGTCATCATCATTAGCTCTTTGAATGTCCCCACCAAGGGGCACGGGACCTTTTTTGCGGTCAATGCGCATACTTGTTGTACACCAGGTTTAATTGACCCCATTCAGATACTCGCTTCAGCAAAGATTCGATATCGAGCACTAAATCTGCTCGTCTTCCCTTATAGAGTCTCGAGACATACCCTAATATATACATAACAAACGAACTAATAACGTGTAACATATACAAAGATTAAACTTTTGAAAAAAGGGCTTCTGTGCTGTTGGTTTCGGCCCCACACATGCCTTCCAAAGGACCGGGCAACTATTTGTCTCGTGAATCTGAAGGATTTTGAAAACAAAAATAATAATTTATATTGAAATGATAGAATAAAATAAAATTTCATGAATCCTAAATAAATAATTAATTAGAAATAATTTAACATTGTATTAATAATAATTTTCAACATTGCACCTAATTATAACTCTCCTATAGTAGGTAGGCATCCTGTACAAATAACTATATTCCATTACAACTAGAAAAAACAAAATAACTTAAATATATTAATGTCAGAATACAATACTAATATAATATGCAATAAACGAATAATCATACATAAATATGTACTGTTAACAAACAACCTTATTAGATCCAAAAGCCGGCTGCCAACTCGACACGAGTACTTTTTTTATTATTACAACGGTACGGTGTTTATAATTACTTTCGTAAACATTTTAATCCTTATTGCATGGTGTTAAGACTTAAAATCAAAGCGATGTCGGATTCATGTACAAACTTCCAGATAAGTCCAGTTACCGGCAGATTTATAGCCAAACTGACGACTATTGGGTCATGTGGCTGTTATTCTGTCCCAAAAGATGTCACTAACGAAACATAACCTAAATATTTAAAGTGTTTGTAGTTTTAGGTTACATCGCTAGTCAACCTACTAAGGTATTACAAAAAATAACTGTACTTCCCCTGTAAACAACCAATACTCTATGGCAGAGGAAAAAACATAACTCGGTAGTGGTCAGGTTTAGTACCTAAACTAGCAAAAATATCAAAGAATGGGCTCCCCTTACCTTTAAACTAGTATTTTGCAGTCACTATATATTTTAAAACTGAGTGATGGCATTCTAATTGCGACAAATATAACCAAGATTGTCTTGCCAAAAAATTACGTTTGTTTTATCGAAGTATATCAATTTAATAAATGCATTTCTTTGAAACTGACGAGTACACTCTGTCGATATTACGTACATCTGCCTTAACAATTGCTTAAAGACAAGTCGCTAACCCATGGAAATGCCAAAGTCATTGAATATGAAGTCTCATCATCACGATCCTTGAACGCCCCTCTGCTGAGACAAGGCTTCCAACACAGCATGGTCATGAAAACATCGTAAGGAAACCTGCGCACGCCTGCGAAGAGATTCAAAGGCTGTGCGTAAAGTCGGTCAATCCGCACTGAGCCCGCGTGGACGACTATGGCCTATACACCCTTTAGGGTAAGGTCGTGCCCTCAGTGGGGACGTTAATGATGATGGCAACACTGCAGCCCAGTTAAAGTAACAGTAACATTATCACCTTTCGCAGAGTACTCGGCGGACGCGTCGACGTTGCGCGACGTAGCCGACGGGTGCCCGGCGGCGCGGCCCGGTACTGTGGCGGCACCACCACGTGGCCGGGGCCTAGGGTGCAGCCGCCGCAGCCAGAGATACCCAGCTTAGCGGCACCCGCGCCCATCGACACCAAAGGTAAATATATTTACAGACTAGCTTCTGCGTGCGGCTCCATCCGTGTGGAATAGCTACTTTCAGTCACTAAATTGATGTAAAAGGCAATTTTGTTTTAAATTGAACACTTGTCATGAAAAACGTATTTGTTTGGATGAGGATTAAAATCATGCTTATGAAACACCTTCGCAAATAATGCAATATATTAGAATTAAAATGGTCAGAAAAAAAGGTTATGGTGAGCTAATCTTTATAGATAGACATGCTAGCGAGGACTTTTATTAGAACATTCAATGCGACAATACTGTTATACTTGACTTTTGCAAAATTTTAACCTTTTACGCAGCGCATGCAGTGGAAGATCTCAGCAGGAAAAAAGTCCCACGATTTTGAAACATTCTGCTTTGCTGCTCCGCTCCTATTGTTCTTAGCGTGATGGTATTCGCTTACAACCTTCCTCGATAAATGCAGCTATATTACACTGAAATAATTTTTCAAATCGGACCAGAAGTTCCTGTGATTAGTGCGTTCAACCAAACAAACAACTCATATTGGCATAGATTAGATATTTAGGTACTGGGTGGTAGACGCTGTACTGAGTCGTCTAGGTGGGTACCACCGCAGTGCCAGATATCGTCCCTTACCATAGAAGTGTTTTGCAATGCGTGCAAAGCCTCAAGGCTAAGAAGGCGGCAACTTAGGGAACATCCTGCTTAAAACTTTTACACAACAGAAAAACATATGAGAGATCGAAAAGATTGCCATTCCAATTGGTGTTGCGGTTTTGTTGTGCAAACTTGTAAATAAAATGCCGCACGCGACGCTTTTGCTCCCGATATAAAGCGATTTTTCGTTGCGATCTGCGATTTCTTCATGTGAACTTAGGTACCCTCAATATTTTCAATTAAAGGACGCCATCTACTCGGTACTGAGGTCGTCTAGGTAGGTACATCGGCAGTGCCAGATAATTAAATTACCAGTTTTCTTAAAAAGGAGACCTAACATCTGTTGTCTCGGGGTCGGGCGCAGTGCGGCGTTCACGGAGAATAATAACTGTCTATCAGTTGTTGGTCTCCATCAAATCCGCACTATCATGGTCAGGCGTATCAGAAAACCGTCAGGTGAGCGTCTTGACCGTCCCGTACACTTAACATAAAAAAATGTTTCTATGATTATGAATATTCGTAAAAAAAGGCACCACGGTGTACGTACTAACGATGGCATAAATTGCCTAGAAGTCGAATTCTGAAATACATTTCGCTGTTGATGGCTTGCAAAGCTTGGGCAAGTGAGGTTAGTAGATGGCTCTTGCATTACAGGCCCAAATATGTATATATCTAGCACCATTTCTACCTGGCGTTAAGCGGTGTGGTCCACACTAGCCTTGTTAAGTAAAATTGAGTTACCAAACCACAGTACTCTGTCCGTAATACTTTGCAAAAGCAGTAAGTAATATTCTATACATCGTATACAGTCTGCATTGTCCTAGCGTAGGCGTTCTTCAACTCGAGCTATTTCCAACTTGATAGTCGACTTAAAGAGTCTCAATAACACTTCGTCGGGCGGCTGTAAATAAAAAGGGATTTAAAATAAGCAGTAAATTTTAATGACCCGCTCCGAATGTTGGTATGTGGTGAAATAAAAGGACGAAGCCGTAATGAGGGTGGCAGGCGGGAATCACATAAATTGGACGCGTATGTTGTGCGTGCTATACACTACTCGCGAAGTAGTATGAGACCGGCCAAGTAGTGTAGAGAGTTACTTCGTAAACGAACTTCGTGCAAATTCGTCCTTTGACTCGGTCCAAAAACCGACAACAAATGGAAGTCGAGGCGAGGCAATGTCGGACGAACTAAGCCGAAGTGCCTCTCTACACAATCGTATTCGGCTAACTTCGGGCAACTTCGCGAGTAGTGTTTAGCACGCATAACAATTTGGATCGCGTTGATTGTGGGAGATTCTTATGATCTTAGTGTTATTGACACTTTATAAGTTATGAAACTGGTGACGACATGTTTTTTATGCCATAGCGGGCAAACGAGCAAACGGCTCATCTTATGGTAAATGACACCGCAGCCAGAAATTCTTGGCTGGCCTTTTAAAAGGGAATTCGATCTTTTTTAGAGGACACCAGGGGGTTACCGCAATCTCTTAAAACAGTATTGTTATAATGACACGTCAGCATTTTTGTACCAGAAAAGACGAAGTAATATTGTTGTAACACTATTTTAAGAGAAGTAACCCACCTGGTCGTATCGAACAGGAAATATCCCCAGAAGTAGGTAGCTGATTCCGCAATTTATTCGTCCATGGCAAGAAATATGATTTGGAATTCGATCCTCGAGCAACTTTTTGTCGCCCAAATATGTATATGTAAGCATGAAGATGTCTGTTCGAATTGATTTATCTATCCTTTGTTACCAGTACAAGTTCCTTTAATATAATAAAATGGTGCTGGATGGCGCCGTGTAAATTTACACTAAGATATAAATTGCTGACTTTAATAAACGACCATAAATTATGTTCAATCGTCCTGCAATTATTTATTTAAGTTCTTTAAGCATACATTTCTGTAACAAATAATGCTCCATTTATTATAAAAATATAAATAAAAATACAGACCTTTATAAATTGTTTACCCGTGTTCGTTTAATTACATATTTCCATCATAGATTGCAGCTTCACTTACTATTAGGTGATATGGTGACTGCCGGTTAACAATCACTGCATAACAATTATTTAAACGCTATTTACAATATCGCTATCTAAGTCGAACACCAGCCTGCATTTGGTCAATAAATATCAATATCTGCCTAACGTTAACTCGATTCCAATGACTTAGCCCTTTGGTCCGCACTGCCACATAAAAGCTAGCAGTTAGTTGAAGCTGCGTTATAAATAACACCTATTATCTATTTATATTTGCTATAGATGGACTTTCATTCCACCATCGCTCGATACCGTGAACTGAGAAGTGGCTAACTGACTAACGCACCTTTTTATTTCAATAGATTAGTTATATATATAAGCGTAGCGCGCTAATTCTATATCATTGAGATTAGTTATAAAAATGTACATAATGTTACGCACTAATGATGTTTTACATGCAAAGTCCCTTATATCTCTGTTGATAAATAGCAACATTGGAGAGATTATTTATCCACATGTGTTTTTCCGTTAAACCGGATTTTTCAGTTTTATATCGAAATATTGTTCTCATCAGTTACGAGTGTTTCAGATAGTGGACGGCAATATAGTTTAATAAACATTGCATTTCAATGTTATTACTGAAACAAGGAAGGTGTTTTCCAGCCGATTATCCCACCTCGATACTTATAGTGTCCTCTCTATGCATAAACGTCTAATAAACATATAGTTAGATACAAAACTATTGCCGTCTCTTTTACTTTATATGGTGAGGAGAAAGACGATACTCTATGAGGCAATAAAATGACAGTTTTTATTAAGACAGTGCTGGTAATACTTTAAATCGACACTTGATAGATAAAGTGGATAAGGAATATTGAATCATACCGTATAAGGATTGTGCTCTGATAGAAAGGTAATATGATTTCCTGTAATTTGATCTAGCTTATCAGCGAAAACTAAGTTATAAAAAGTCGTCTTACTATAAGATGGATTTTGCATGTTTAAGAGCTTGACCTGAGGTAAGTTTGTTTAATTTAAACCCGAAGCCAGCTTCCTCGATTCAAAATGTCATAACCTTCGATCATAGAAACTATCGAAGTGTTAAACATAAAATCGGATTCCCGAATCGTTTCTGTCGTTTTGAGTTTTCAATAAATGATCATTTACTAAGGATATTATCAGGATAGGTTAACAATAAAAGGACCTAATTTTTCACTCAAATTTTAGACTTTAGATATTATTTATGTTATACTTAAGTTATGCAAGGTACAAGTTTTTATTTGTTTTGACGTAAAACTTACTATTGAAGTTATCCCAAAACTTTTCGTATATGATCACTTTCGCATACTATCATTACAATTCATTTTCGAAAAATTTCAGTGATTGCAAATTATATTCGTATTGTTTTAATTGATACTAGTTAGATAGTTCCCTTGGGTTACGTTTCTACGTTATTTAATCATAGCAAATTCATCGTTAAATTTATGTGCTTGTCAACGCCTACTTTTGAGCCACAAGTTTGGTCTCAAACCCGTGAAGTCATCCCGTAACTCAGCCGCGTGCATCTGATACCTATGCAATGATTTTGTAATGCAAAATAATAATTAAGACATGATAATTATAAATGTCATATTAAACAATCGTTTTTTGGTTAAGCTATTTTTATTAAACGAATAGATGACTTTAAAACTTATAATCATTTATCATATCATTATTTTATTCTTCACTAACATACCTACACTCAAATGCTTAAAGCATGCAGTTCTAATACAAATACTAATTATTGAGTATGTGTTCGAGTTTTTAACGATGATGTAAAATACAATTAGCAAAACAAAAAGATGAAATACAAAAAACTACTTCAACAGCTATAAAACAGTGTTAATGTTAGTCTCCTTTATCAATAGAAATAGTATAATAACTTCAAAATTCAATTATATTAAAACCCCGCTCCATATGTCACACTACTGGAGTTAATTGGAAAAATACTTGCTTGCTTGCTTTATCTCTAAGAACAAAATTATGGTGTGCCACCACGCCATTATGGAGGTATTTTACTAGTAAATTCTCTATATGGCTGGCGTGGGATTCGAATTGCAAATCTTAACACTAAATAGTAATTATGAATTTATTAGGTGCTTACACCGCGAAGGTTTCACACTGCCATTAGCAGAACATGCCATTAATGAATAATTTACTAAAAACACAAACGGATAGTACGCAACCGATGGTAATTAGTTGTATCTAAGAGTTTATAAAATTTCATCATCATCAGCTCATTAAACGTCCCCACCGAGGGGCACGAGCCTACCCGTATAGGGTGATTAGGCCTTAGTCGTCGACGCGGGCCCAGTGCGGATTGGACGACTTCACACACAACCTTCGAATCTCTTCGCAGGCGTGCATGAAGGTTTCCTCACGATGTTTTCCTTCACCGTAAGAGCGTCGGATAACGTACATATATTTTCGAAAATTCGAAAACACATTGGTACATGTCGGGGACATGTTGAACCTCAGCCCTCCTGGTAGGAAGGCGACAGTCCACACTATTGAGCCACCGACGCTCATAAAAAAAATCATTCGAAATAATATTGTATTAAATTATAAAATTTAATACAATATTATTTCGAAATTGTAAAGATACGTGGCGGGATTCGAAATGGTACCTGCGGATCAGAACAGTCACAATCAACGCCACCGACACCTTAACAACTACTATATTAATAATAAAATAATCTAGTACTGAAAACGGTAAAATCGATCAGTTAATAACCTATGTGGGAAGGTACTTGCGGCTTTCCATGTAGGCTCTATGTTACGAGGGCCGGCCCATTAAGGTTGCGCCATCGGACGGCTAACGGGCCTTAATTAGATCTAACGTGTGATCAGATTGTCTAAGATTTATGTCAAAGACACGTGGGACAAGCTTCTGTCGCATTCACTGAAGGCATTTGATATACTCGTGGAAAAGGTTTTATTGTTGACTAGCTGTTCCCCGCGGTATTACTCGCGTTATAAGATGTTCTCTCGGAGTAAAACATAGGTAACCTACACAGATTTTCCAATTCAAGAGATGGGGCAAGCCGCGTTTAAAGTGCGACAAATGTAAGCTCAACGAGCATACACTGGCTGCCAGTTTACGCTCTGTGAGACGAGTCAAGATGCACGAATATTAGAAGAAATTACCGTTTTTTTTTTTCAAAATGCCATCCTGTGCAATTGTAACATGCCATCATCGCAATGAATCAGAAAATTTAACAAGAAATATAATAACTTTTCACAGGTAAGAACCGAAAACAAATTGCGACACTGGGACTGCCTATAAACTTGGCGGCTTGTCTAATTGTATATTCGGATATCTGTGGTAACCTAAAATCACTTCGTTACGTCACGCGACGCGCGGCCACCGTGCGGTAAAACATCGCTATTTTTCCAAAATGAAAAGTTTAAAATAAAAGTAGCCTATGTTTTTCCTTATTACATCAGCTCCCTGCCAATAAAAGTCCCGTCCAAATTCATCCATCTGTTTCAGAGACTAATCGAAACAAACAGACAGACAGATAAAAAATTTTGATTTCTTATTCTGGCATAAACACCGTATTAAAAATAGTTATTAATAAATTTATATTTTAATATTACAGACAGACACTCCAATTTATTTATATGTCTTATATAAATAATAATAATAATGATAAAATAATATAAAAAGTTTCTTTAACCCCTTTGGTTAAAGGGAAAACAAGTGTGCTAAAAGTAAATGACTTATTATAAAGAGAGAAAATGGTTGCTTTAAGACGACATTATAACTTCACGATATCCCACGGGGTTAAGCTAAGAGAATTTGAAGTTACTACCATAAGTGTGGCAGTTATTAACAACCGATGAGTCAGGGTACAAACTAGCGATCACCAGTCCACGTCAATTAGATATTGCACCGTTAGTGCATAAATTATGCAGCGCGTCTACCGATAGGTTGCATGCGGCCTTGGCGCATTATTTATCTCTACAGGTTTAATAAGGAGTTGTGTTCGTACTTATTTGACTATTACTCGTCGATTCGCCTCAACGTGTTTACAATTAACACCTCCCTCTAAGTGTGATGTTTTGGTACTGTTAATCAAGCAGCCTTTATAATCCAACCTGCAGGCATAGGCCTATAGAGCAAAGATTGGGGAGATTGCATCGTATTCGGGCCCTATGGAGATGTTGACGACTACCCTCCTAATATAGTATCCGGGAAGCGCACTTTTGCGAGTAACTATTTTTCGTCATCCATGTGCTGGGCGACAACTGAAGTAGTTGCTTGGCGGATCGTAAGTGCTAGACTTACATCGAAACTACTTGAAATAAGGTCACTTTCA
>PQWD01004697.1:0-50301 GCA_019425675.1 Leucinodes orbonalis | reverse complement strand
AGAGAGATGATTATAAATAATAAACATATAAAAAGTTCAGTTATCATTGTTGTCCATTGGGGCGCTCAATGACAAACGCCAGTGCGCCAGAAGACATCAGCGGTGACTCGTTTGGATGACGACTAATGAACATGTCATGCTCCGTGGCGAATTGTGCCTGAAGAAGACGCTCCAAGTAGACATGTAACTCCCACCTCTTCTGTCGTCTAATCCTGGTCTATTTTCAATGATTTCAAACCAGAGAGGAGAAAAGGTTACAATGGAGAAATATTAGTATTCTCCTTGGTGAAAGCTCAGTGCAGTCCTTTTTAGTATTTGGTTGAGGATTTTTCGGGAAGACTACTCAGAGATGATGTACAGATATGGTCAGGTGTGAAATTGATGCCGCTATTGAACTCTTTCAAGGAGCAGTGCTACTTACCTGGACTTCATTTGTGGAGAGCAGAAAGACACTTCAAATACGACATTAACAAGACTAACACTATTACGAAGTAGCTTGAAGAAGAAAATAATAAGCTAAAACTGAAATTGACTCGGAAATTAAACTCGCCCGCCTTTTAAGCTTTTGAACAAAGGTTCACGAGCTGTAATATAGAAATGCAGGCAGTAGATCCGCCTGAGCGGCGTCGGGGGTAGTGGAATGAGAGGCGTCGAAGTAGCGGTTACTTTTTAAAAATACTCTGGTGGTACTATTGTACAAAGGTTCAGTAGATCGATCTGTGGTCATGCAGTCGTAGAGTGCGAGTGCGAGCTCTGTCCGAAGAAGAGTAGTCTATAGGTATGAAATCTGAACAGTATTCCTAAAGAAGGACGCACGTAATATTTGTGGTAAACTCATTTTTTTTTTTTTTTTTTTTTTTTTTTTTTGTTTTTTTTTTTTTTTTTTTTTTTTTTTTTTTTTTTTTTTTTTTTTATTTTTTTTTTTTTTTTTTTTTTTTTTTTTTTTTTTTTTTTTTTTTTTTTTTTTTTTTTTTTTTTTTTTTTTTTTTTTTTTTTTTTTTTTTTTTTTTCTTCGCCCGCGTATCAGAGATCTGGTGCTGTCAGCCGCAATAAAGGTTCAATAAGGCAACCGCAGAATGGGGGCTTGGTGGTCCTCGGATCTAAGATGATCAGTGGTGAATACTCGTTGAGACATTAGATGTAGCGGAATGTATGACTGCCATGCGTAGAGGATGAGCAGTGAATGTAGATCCAGCTGATGCTATGCTAGACATGGACAAGCAGTATCGATGATGTGCAATGATTGTGGCAGATGCAGCAACCAGAAAGGCGCAAAAAATCTTAGTTTATAATACGTTTGGATCAAGTATGGTCAAGTTCTCTATGCTCAGTCAAGACAATCGCATTTAAAATGCAGCATTTAGAAGTGCAAGAAGGGGCTTTGGCGCCGATGAGTATCCCACAATATTTCTAACATCTTGTTCAGAGAACTGTCTTTAGCCACTTAGTATATTTATTTTAATAAGTCGAATTGCAACTGGAGTCTTTCCTGCCAGTTTTGGAAGTGGCCAGTATTATTCCCATCACAATCAGGGCAATTAGAATCGTCTTGCTCGAACTATCGCCCCATAGGTATCCTTTCGTGCATGGCGAAATTATTTAAAACTGTTAGTGTATGATCATCTTATAACAACCTAAAAAATTACATAGTCAACGAGGCAACATGGTTTGTGTTAAAACAGATCCACTTTAATATAAATTATCCTTTGCCAGTTGTTTGCATCAGGAGGTCGAACTGATTGCATATATATCTCGATTTTAGCAAGGCCTTTGACAAAGTCGATCACACCCTTACCTACAAAACTTCCTATTTATAGGGTACACGGTAATTGTATTACGCTAGGTAATACCTACTTAAACAACCGCACTCAATTAGTTACTGTGAGGGGTTACACGTCTTTAACCTATCCTGTATCTTCCGGAGTTCCACAAGGATCAATTTGGGACCCGCTTCTGTTTGTACCTTTTTAAATGACCTATCAGTTGACTCTCTTTCCTTCTTTTCTATACGAGAATGACTAGAAGATTTATGCCGATGTTACAGATACCAGATCAATTGCCATGGCCCTTCAAATAGTGATTCAATACTACTTCAAAATCGCAGACTCAAACATTAATCAAATGCGTGTCATAATCTCGTTTACTAGGAGAAAAAGATTGCCTCATTCATTAATGACTGACATTTCAGGGTAAAATCTAGTAGGAGTGGTGAATGTTAAGGACCTTATGCATATTTTTTGATGAGCATTTAACTTTTGACCTCACTATTGAATTATTATGAGGAGATCGGATAGCTCATTTAAATTATAAGAAAAGTCATTATAGAACAACTAAAGCATTTAGAAACCATGCAGTATATTAATATCCTTTATTATGAGTTCTGGTTAGGATATACTGAGTATTGCTTGTCCTATATGGTCTCCTTTCTATAATATTCACACTAATAATATCGAGAACATTAAAAAAAGGTGTTAAAATGATATCTCACTAAAAATATGTTTCGGACGTTCTTACCTAAAGATATAATGAAAGACCTATCTAAATTTAAACTTATTACTTGGAAGACTTCCCTGTAAAGAGGTATGACCTCACTCGTGTCTTCATAAAACTCTAACACTCTGCGTTTGTATACCCCACAATTAACTATCTTTATTAATATTTAAACACCCAGTACTATATCGCAGTCATCCCAGTTTTAGTTTAGATGTGGACAAAAACATAATACTTCTTTTTTTAATTCCGCGTAGTGAGAATGTGTAGAACATATGAATGTATTTGGTCCGAATGGCGGAAATATAGATATAGATTTATTAACGAATTTTGTTTTTTAGAGGTTACAACATAAAGATAACGAATCTTTTTAGACCGAATTGTCCCTCAACCCGTATAACCTCATATTACTATATAATTTTAAAGTATTATTTTATGAACTTCTTACATGTGTGTAAATGTCAGAGTATTATTATGGAGCTTGCTGTGTATGCTATTTAATGGATCAGCATCTAGTGCATTTATTTTGTTAATTTCTTTGAAGGACTAAAAGATGTAATCGCTGCATATCCAAATTAAATAAATAAAAATATTTTCTTCTCCTCAAATCAAATTTTTTCTATTAATAATACATGATCTAGCATTTCTAGTGGTAACAATTTGTCATTCGTTGGGAGCTGGTGCTCGATTAGGTTAGGCACTAAAGATTTTCGGTCGTCATCTTTTACTGCTATTTGGTAAATAGTATGCTTGCGTAGGTATATGTAAAACAAACAATTGCCGGAACCGTTAAAACTTAGCTTATTCTGTACAGATCTATATGTAGGGTACTAGTAAATTTTAAAAATGAATAACTTTACATCAAATCTTTGCGCACGTTCTAATTTGAAAGGAGGTGGGATTTTAGCAGCCCGCCCAGATCTGCATTCAATTGTATAAATGTGAATATTATTTAACAACTAAGGTTTCGTACCTAATTGAACAGTTTACTTAACTTTCTTTTATTAAATATCATAATAGTCATATATATGCGTCGGTGGCTCAGTGGTGTGGCTGTCCGCTTCCTGACGGGAGGGCTGAGGTTAAAGAAAACCGACACGTACCCAATGTATTTTTCGAAATTTTCGAAAAATTGTATATGTAAAACGTTAATCCGACCGCTTCTTGACGGTTGAAAGGAAACATCGTTGAGGAACTTCATGCACGCCTGCGAAGAGATTCGAAGGTTGCTGTGATGAAGTTTGTCCATCCGCACTGGGCCCGGCGTGGACGACTAAGGCCTAATCAACCCTATAACTGGTTAGGCTCGTGCCCCTCGTGTGAGGGTTTAATGAGGCTGATGATGAATTGATGACCTTAATAATCAGTTTTTTATTCTAGACCTTGTGGTTAACGTTGTAAGAACAATGTTATAACGTAATTCGAGCCTACAATCTTACGGAGAGGGTATCAACTGGATAGGCCTATAACGCTGCAATTGGGACGTCTAGCGATTCGATTATGGAAGCATTTGTAATTTATTAATGACTTACTTAGCTTTTGCCCGCGGCTTCGCTCGCATTATTCGGGAAATAACACGGTTTCATTTATCAACTATACGATTGGATTTCCCCTCTCCATACTTTAAAGGTTTCGGGGTCAATTTCAGATTTTTTAGAAAAAATATGTTATATGTGAGCTAACTAAAGATAGACTATGCTGTGCGGGACTTTTTGGTAGAACCTTTAAAAGGAGGACTATAATCTCATACATTGACTTTTTGTAACTTTAACCGTTTACGCAGCGTACGCAGCGGAAGCTGAATTTATGAAAAATACGCCCCGATTTTGAACATTCTCTTTGCTGGCTCGCTTCTGTTACCGTAGCGTGATGATAATATAGCTAGTAGCCTTCTCGATAAAAAGTTATCTAACACTGAAAAGAATGTTTTCAAATCGAAAACCAGTAAGTTCCTGCAGATTAGGGCGTTCAATGACAAACAACCAATCTTCAGCTTTATATATTAGTATAGATTAACATCGATTCCCACAGTGTAACCTAACCATTGGTGGCTCGTTGGTAAGGCCTATCGCCTTCCAATCCAGAGGGTGCAGGTTCAAATCCCGCCACGTATCAATGTATTTCCGAAATCGAAATTATATGTACGTTTGACCGACGCTCTTACGGTGAAGGAAAACATCGCGAGAATACCTGCGCACGGTTACGATGAAATTGCATAGGTTGTGCATGAAGTCGGCCAATCTGCACTGAGCCCGCATGGACGACTAAGGCCTAGACACCATATGCGGGTAGGCTCGTGCCTCTCGGTGATGATGATGATGATGAACTTAACAATCATCGTATTCATGAACCTAATATAAAACCAAAGAGCCATTTGAACTTGTCATAAAATTATATCCACGTCCTATTTATGGCAATACTAAGAGAGTCTATCGAACTGTCCATAAACCATTAAACGTTATTATATTGACGTCTTAAAATAGTACTCAAAGGAATAACGAGGCATGTCATTAGATAATACAAACACAACCAGTTGTAATTGAGCTCCCGTCAGGGAAGTGCGTGTGTAATATCGTCAACGGATATATGAACGTAACTCAAATTTCCAAATCTTCGGCTACACAAAGTGGGTAAATCTTTTGTTGGTAATTTTATAAACTATTTTAATAAAGTACCACAAAATATTGTCGATCTTTCTTTACTTAAGTTTAAATATATAATTAAAAGTACCCTTTTGAAAAAAGGATATTACTATTAACATTATATTAACATTATTTGGGCTAATGTGCTCGCATTGTGTTCCATGTAAAAATAATGTAATAAAATTGATTATATAGAATTATATGAATAAGACATATGTCTAATGTCTAATTTATATAATTCTTATAAATAAGACATTATGTCTAGCTGTCATATGACAGCTATATAGAAACCAGTAGTATTATATAAATTTTGACACGAAAAAAGAACCATGTAAACCCCATGTTTATTTCAAACTCAAAATCAAAGTTTGTCAGTTTTGAGTTTTTTTTGAGGTTTAAAATAAAACGATTTTTTTAATTATTGTCAGAAATCTGGATCATAAGCTGACTTTGTCATAAAATCATCAGTTGACATACAATTTATATTATGTTTCTGCCACCGGTTTGA
Source organism: Leucinodes orbonalis (assembly GCA_019425675.1). NCBI lineage: Eukaryota > Metazoa > Arthropoda > Insecta > Lepidoptera > Crambidae > Leucinodes > Leucinodes orbonalis. The sequence goes on along the minus strand of PQWD01004697.1, from coordinate 44,661 downwards.
AATGCAGTGGGAATCTTTCAAGAAGTTTTTTAATGTAAAAAAGTGAACAGGAGGGAACTAGAACTAGTGAAATTCCCGGGTATAAGAGACCTAACATCTGTTGTCTCGGGTGACGGGCGCATTGACGGAGAATAACTGTCTATCAGTTGTTGATCTCCTTTAATGCCGCTCTGTCATGGTCCGACGAATCATTTACCATGAGGTGAAGCGTTTTGAACGTCCATACCATAAAAAACTGAGACTTAAAAGGACGGTCAGGCCTAACCATAACGAGCGGTATTGATAGAGACCAATAACTGATAGATACAACACTTATTTCAAATGTTTAAGAATAGTTAAAATTTTAAATAAATTTACTGCGCTTTGCCAATATAAGATAAATAATAAACTAATGGATGCACAATCATGAAGAAACGTCAACAAAAAATATCTCAGCCAGCACTACACATACATACAGTTATTGTTATATTAACACGAAATTATTCTTTTAATATTAATTGCCTTTAACGCGACATTGAAAGGGTACAAAATCAAAAAAGCACGAGTACACAACTGTCATTATAATAACAAGTTGTAACAAGTGAAATTAAAACGAAAATTCTGCACACGTCTACTTTTTTAAGTGAGATTATGCCTTATTCTTTATCTAAGGTACCTTACCTTTATTACATAGGCGATTTTTAACAAAGCTGTATTTCTCAGTTACTCGCCTTTTCGATCGACGTCTGTAATATAAGGCATAGACCGCATTACGTTTCGAACATGATCACCAATTGTATTCAACCGTTGTACGCTTAAACTTGGATAGAAGAGTTATGCAGACACCTGTTTACGAGGTCCGTTCCTGGTTTGCACGAGGACAAACGCCAGTGGCTAAATGAATTTGGGTTGACGAGTCGGTTGAAATTTTAGACTGTGGTTTCGAAATAGGGTCTCAAAAAGACCGCATAATTCGGTAGTAAGCTTCTGATAACTTGGTGGGGTCGCGATCGATTGCTTTAACATTCAACAATATAACTTCAGCTTTATAGTTTGGTGTATAAGGTCGATTTTAGCGTGTCATTGTAAAAGATATAGGCCAGTCATGTCCCATATAAGATAACTTGGCCTGTGGCTGATCGGATTTGTTTTGATCGACGATTGTTTAAGGGTGTAGCATTTTTCTTATATATATTTTGTCTTGGGAAACACTGGAGTAGATAAGGCATCTGTCGCTTCCTGTTTTCGGTTTAGTATATGTACATATTGCGGTTTCAACATATATAACTTTGTTGTTTATTTTTTACACACAGAACTTGAAGTTATATTTTCGGAATAAATAAGAAATAAACGTGGTTAAGCGTCACTATTTGATACTATATTTAAAATGAAATAGACTTATGTTGAGGACCGGTCCTGATACGCTCGGGAGGAGACGCGCGGGAGGAACGTGTCGTCCACCAACGCCCGCGACGAGACGCATCGGGCGGCCCACTAGCGAGCGACACCCGGACAACGCTCACATCTACCATTGGACCCTCCAACCGCAATCGCGCTCCAAATCGTGCCTGTCTTATTCTTCATAGTAACAATAACAGCGGTATACAGATTATACAGTCCACTCATTTAGTCCCCAGGACCCTAACAACTTATGTTTGAGATCGTCGGTGGCACAATGGTGTGGACTATCGCCCTCCTACCGAAAGGGCTGAGGTTCAAATCCCGCCACGTTCCAATGCGTTTTGGAATTTTAAAAAATATATGTACGTTATCTGACGCTCTTAAGGTGAAGGAAAACATCATGAGGAAACCTACGTACGTCTGCGAAGAGATTCAAAGGTTGTGCGTGAAGTCATCCAACCCGCACTGGGCCCGCGTGGATGACTAAGGCCCTATACGGGTAGGCTCGTGCCCCTCGGTGGGGACGTTTAATGAGCTGATGATGACACTAATGTTGGATTTTGTCTTAAATGAACTTTTAAATCATCATTTTAGAAGCAAAAGCAGCTTCATGTTTTATCAGTAAAGAAAATTTGACAGTTAAAACTTTAAAATAAACTGTTTCCGTTTCCTGAGCTTTGAGTTTTGCTAGCAAGTTGATCCGTAGGTCTGAAACCCACGAGGAGTAAATTTTTGCAAGTTACTTTGTTTGTGTTTTTCAATTTGATCCGAACATTGCAGATTCCTTGCTTCGGAAATAAAACACATTTGATTCTTCATGCTAAGTATTCTGTTAAAATAAAGAAGCCTTGCCGTAGTTTGCAAATCCTAATGCCTGGGTTAGTTTGACAATAAAATAATTATTGAAAAATTATTTGAATGAGATTTGTAGAGCTGTTGTTTGGTTTTGTTAAAGATAGAAGATAAGCCAAGCTTCGGCACTTATAGGCCGACTCGGAGTGACGTGGTGGCTCATTGGTATGGACTATTGCCTTCCGATCTGGAGGGTGCAGCTTCAAATCCCGCCGCGTCATAAATTCTAAAAGACAGTGCTATGGTCACATACCATTGTCTTTTAGAATTTATGTGTTCTTTATCCGACGCTCTTACGGTGAAGAAAAACATCGTGATGAAACCTGGGCACGCCTAAGAAAAGATTCAAAGGTTGTGCGCGAAGTTGGGCCTGTGTGAACGACTAAGGCCTATACACCCTTACGGGTAGAATCGTGCCCCTCGGTGGGGACCCATAGTTTTTTCATTTATCTAATTTGAGAATGTATCCTTATCCGAAAAATTACTGAATAATCCCATCCAATCCACAGTTTCAGCGTTGATTTAAAAAACTCACCCCGGTAAATTAACAAGCAAGGGCTGTGCGTTTTACGCATTTTTTTTTTTCATTATTACACAGACGTCTTTGAATAATTCATTTCTTGAATTTATTCTCGAATACATTCATACAAAAACGCTCATTGACTCGCGACGTGTAGACCAAAGGACTGGGTTGGTTTCGTTAATAATAGCTGAGAGCTGATGATGATGAAGTTAAAAAACGTTTGATCACATTTTTCGTATCAAAGTAAGCTGTAGAAGACACCCTTTTTGGGGTAAGTGTAGTAATTAGTCGCTTTTAATACATCCATGACCCAAAAAGAGACGAATTATTTGCAATTCCTATCATAAATTAGTTTATTTTACGATATAATGAGCTATCTAGTATAAAATCCCATTCGGTGGTCAGTTATATCTGCCAATAACAATAAAGCTCGTCAACGCAAATAGCGGTTTATAACTTAATTTAGTCCTAAAACAAGGAACTCGTACTATGAATTGACTTAACAACGGTTAATCATTAGGTTACCGATGGGATGATAGCAACCTAACCAATAAAAATGAAAATAAATATGAACTGTCATGTTCACACACACTACTGCAAGGCCAAGGATCGAACCCTGAACCCCTTGTGTAATGGACAACTTTCACCCATCACACCACATAGCTCGTTATACATCTGTATCATGTCCAAAATTTGCTAAACTAATGAAGTTTATTCGCCACATCACCATGTACCGCGTTCCCTAACACACCCTATCCCCTGAACTTTAGCTGGAACAAAACTCGCGTTTCATAATTCATTACACGAACTCCTCGTAATAAGGTCGAGCTATTTCTGTATATAATTATGCATGTTTCTATGTATGATTGATTTTTACATGTATATCTGATGTCACGACTAGTAAATAATGAATAAAAAATAAATATCCACCGACATACACAGCGTCATCTAGCCCCAAACTAAGCATTAGCCTGTTATATGGATACTAAATAACGGATAAATATACTTTTTTAATATCTTCTGTTTAGTTCTCTACATACCAATAAAAACAGACATGTTCATGCACACAAAAGTTTGTACTGTCCGGGGATCGAACCCGGAACCCATGGTGGAAGAGCCAAGGTGTCAACCATCACACCAGATAGGTCGTCAAATTTCAATTACAATGTAATGTTAATGTACTTTTAATTTCATCATATTCGAACAATATTATGAAAAATATTATACTGCTCACAATTTAACGCTTTATTTTTCTTCGGTAGATCATAATCTAAAGCGTCGGTGGCTCAGTGGTGTGGACTGTCGCCTTCCTACCCAGCCCATACGAGGCTCGTGCCCCTCAACTCATATGAGTTATGATTGATGAGTCTATCTAGAAAAATGACGAATCACAATCAACTGTCCAAAGGCTCAGTCCATTCGATATCTGGCGTAAAATTTGAGAGACCAAAGAAAACAACTGCGATGGTTAAAAATAAGATAACTTTATTCGCCTAAACTATAATGCATACTTCTCGTTTAGACTAATTATGTACGATTTTAGACCCTAATTTCAGAATAATAAATATCTACTGACATTGACACAGCGCTATATTATCTTAAAATAAGCATTTTAACCTGTAATTTGGGTACTAAACAACATGTTTTTGTAAATACATACAAAATATACATAGGCAACACCCAGACCAATACAAACATACATGTTCATGCACATAAAAGGATTATACTGCCCGAGGAAACGATCTCTTCTGGTAAATATTTCTTTTCAAGTGATGATTATAACGCTGAAATATTGAAAGTCCTTCAAATCCATCTTTCGATGAAACCGATTATGATATCCTCAAATCCGCCGTATTATATTGTGACGTAGCGGTTTTGCGGCTTAAACTATTACCATACTTGAAACTACAGCAACGTGGACAGACAGACAATTTCGTCTACGTACCGTGTTATAGATGTGAACGGGTAAGACGAACACCCTTGGCTACTGCCTTTGCGGTCGCGTAAAGACGGAGAAACACTGGGAGAATTGATACCAAAACAACCTTGTCTATTTTTAATCAGAGCTCCAAATTTCCCTAATTTCAAGAGTGAAAATAAAGAAAGAAAGAAATATTTTTATAGGCCACAACATACAAAAATCAAACAAATAAAGAATAGGTTACCGGAAATCTAATGTAATAAAACTATATTATTATTAGAAAATAATAAAGTGCGCTTATTTGCACTAATTCGTTTTGTTTATGGTAGGATTTCAATAAGTAACACCATCATACATTTCAGTGAGTAATACCATCAAACAATTCATTCACTATATAATTACCATTTTGAACCATTAGAATTAAAGTTGTACGAGAATACCACAGTTTGATTGAAAAGTATTATAACGTCAAGTAAATTAGTATAATTAAAGCCCAGGAGGTGAAGGAATCACGCGAAGTCACGGGAACAGCTAGTGTTAAACACAAAAGTCCCCTTGTCCCAGTACACCCCATTCCTTACTAAGCACGTATGCGTCAGCACCAAGTTGTAACTTGGACATGTGGACGACTGTAATCTACGTGTGTTCAATCCGGCAGAGTTGGGGTGTTCAATAGTATTGAAGTGGCAATTTCAAATTGCAAGCTTGTGCATTAAATTTATGGCAATTTGTGTGCACTATTAAATTTCAACATCATCGGTTCATTAAACGTCCCCACCGAGGGGCACGAGCCTACTCGTATAGAGTGATTAGACCTTAGTCGTCCACGCGGGCCCAGTGCGGATTGGTCAACTTCACGCACAACCTTTGAATCTCTTCGCAGGCGTGCGCAGGTTTCCTCGCGATGTTTTCCTTACGTACATATATTTTCGAAAATTCGAAAACTTATTGGTACGTGGCGGGATTTGAACTACAGCCCTCCCGGTAGGAGGGCAACAGTCCACTCTATTGAGCCACCTACTTATTATTAAGTTTATTTTAACCTTATTGCTTGTCGGTCAAAGTTTACGATGAGAGCCATCTGCGATGGCCAGTTGCGTGGTGAAGTTGGAAAGGCCATCAGCGGCGAATAGCGAAAAGTTCATTCCAGAAAAAACGCTGATCAAAGTCTGATTCCAAATTAAATACTATAGTTTTAGGCCCAAGGAATGATTCGAACGCTTACTCATTTCGGTGGGTACCTACTCATATAAACTTGTAGAAGACAATTCATCATGATCATTACAGCCCATAAGTCCACTGCCGAATGAAGGCCTCCCTGATGATTTCCACGCGGCCTTTCCGTAGCGGTTGACATCCATCTGCTACCCGTCACCGTAAGTATCCATCCATTGGGTTGGGGGTCGGAGAAGAAAAAGAAGACATTTAGCAAGCTTAAAAGGGGGAAGCCAAATGAGACCATGTATATAGTAAGTAGTATTCATAGGTACTTAAACAGTGAAATATCATAGATATTTGCAATATAATAATCCCATTGCATTGTAAACTCGAGTAGCCTACTTTCAGCATAGTTTGTTGCTAATTAGTATACAAGATAGTTACCCGCTGAACGTTTACGCTGGAATTAACTGATACGTGTACTAGCTATTAAAGTTATCGCATGACTAAATTGGCGTCTAAAAGTTTAAACGATATTTGAGTTATATTTTGTAACAGCATTACTAACTTGGTAGGATATTTACTTAAGTTATTAATAGTGTAACTACTGATAACATGACTAAACTTTTTGAAAGTTTAAATGCCTCTGTAGTTTCATAGGGTTGAGTTCAGATCTCAGCTTGATCCAGAGGACCTGGGTTCGAATCTCACGAATAAATACCTTGTGAAAGTATAGGTAGGACGTTACGTAAAACCATAAGACAGGAAGCTGCCTTATGTTTCCTCTGCTAGCGACATAGCTCTCCCCCTTTTTACGCCAAATCCTGTGAAGCTGAGCCATCGGCGGCCAACAATAAAGTCTCTCGAAAAAAAAGAGACATTGAGGTGGGTACTTATGCAGAATGTACCAATGAGAAATGGTCGGATAAAAAAAACCTCATTTTTCGGTCACCCATCCGATAAACGTCCTTAATATGCACGACTGTCTATCGAACATGCAACTCAAGATCTTTAAATGAACCTCGAGTTCATGTCAATATTTTGCATATAAATGGATTATTATACCTAGTGTAATCGGTCTATCTTTCTCGTTCTTTATTTCTAATGACATTATGACGTCACAAAGTATGAAATACGTGATCCGTTTTACATATAAATGTTCTGAAACAAAGCGACGGACTCATTTAATATCATTTTCTAGACTTGAAATAGGTACTTAGGGAGCTTTCTTATTAAGTCGTCAGCGTTACTGTCTTTGTAAAACCCTAGGTCCTATCTAAATTTTATTTGAAGAGGTATAATAATAGAATAATAACTAAATTGACTTGGAACGGTGAACGGAATAGAATATATTTAATTTATCTCCCAATTACAGATCAAACTCAAACTCCACTCAAAGTGTCTTTATTCAAATATATCTTTAACAGATTCTTTTGAATCGTCAATTTTTTTAATTTTTTATGACTCTACCACAGTAGATTGTACGCAGATTGTAAAATGAATGTTAAGTTTGACGACCCATTCGGTGTAATGTCGGCTACTTCACCAAGGGTTCCGGGATCGATCCCCGGGCAGCACTAACATTTGTGTGCATATAAACATGTCTGTTATTGGTCTGGGTGTTTCTATGTATAATATATATTTACATTAAAAGTATATCAGTATATTTATCCGTTGTTAAGTCCCTTGTTTAGTACCCATACTACAGGCTCCACACTTAACTTGGCGTAGATGGTGCTGTGCGAATGTCAGTGGATATTTATTTTATATTTATTTAGAAAAGTAAGTATAATATTACAATGCAACCCGACAATTTGATAAAAATTAAATATAGAAACAAAAACCTCACTTTTGTAAATATCATATTAACATAGGAAACCTTCTAACGTATTTATTAACAAGTCGTAAAGAGCTTTCAGAGCGCCATTTCCATACAACCAACCTGTTATGGACGGTAAAATCCTTGAGTGTCAATAAAACTGAAAGAGGTTGAAACCGTGTTACAAAGTAATTTGAGACGCATCTTGTGATGCGAGATTCACGCTGTCACTCGATTCTTATTGAATTCCCACAATTATTTTGGCGTCGCCATGGAGTGCTGGCAGAAATCGATCTTCACTTACCTATACCTATTCAGCCTATCGCAGTCCACTGCTGGACATAGGTCTCCCCCATTTTGCGCCAGATATCCCGGTCCTCCGCTTTCTCATCCAGCCTCCACCAGCGACCTTTCGCAAGTCGCTACGCTACGCTTGCCGAGACGCGGGCTCCACTCCAGAACTCGTCTGCTCCAACGGCCATCGGTTCTGCGACATACGTTACCAGCCCACTGCCACTTCAACTTGCTGGAACCGCCGGATGGCGGGCTTTAGTTCTCTTACGGATTAAATCATTTTTGTTCTTATTCCTAACAGAGACCCCGAGCATAGCTCGCTCCATTGCGCGTTGAGTGACTGAGCTTGTGAACCAATCCCGCAATCAGTGTCCATGTCTCAGCTGCGTATGTAAGTACGGGTAGGACGCATGTGTCTTCAAGTGTTAATTAAGGTCAGTTTATAGAGCATCGATGGCTTTTGGTGTGACTTGACTTCAGCAGTTGACCAAATACACTGTACGACCAGTACGCCATCCATTCTTCATTATCAATAACAGGCAGGCAGCAATCTCCGGGCAGTACAAACATTTGTATGCATAAACATGTCTGTAACGGTATTTACAAAAGACAATGTAGTATGTTTAGTATAATAAAAGCTTCACGCTAAACTTGGGGCTAGATGGTGCTGTGTGAATGTCAGTAGATATTTATTAGTATTAAATAAAGGCATAAATTCAAACACATTGTATGGGCCGGTATTTCATCTAAGAAAGTTCTTTAATCATGAAGATTGCAATAAAGCTTATAACGATAAATAAGATAACGGTTACCTTTCATTATATACACAGGTTAATTAATCGATATTTTCTAATCTGATAATAAAGTAATCGCTTCCAAAGACATCCATCGAAGTGGATATTTTAATTAAATCACTAGTAGGGGCCACACATGTCGGCATAGTGTTGTTGGGTTTTGTCGATAGAATTAATATTGTTATTGGAGATCATGTTTTGAGAGCTCTCCGACCTAATCATCATCATCAGATCATTAAACGTCAACTCCAGGACGATCCTTCTCGTAAAAAGTGTGTAAAGGTTATAGTCGTCTACCGGGCCTAGTGCGGATTGGCCGACTTCACGCACAACCTTTGAATCTCTTATAAACCGCAGGTTTCCTCGCGATGTTTTCCTTCACCAGAAGATCTCCGGCCCGATGCTTGCAAAAATTGCTGGTCGAGATTGGGTGAGAAGAGTGGAGAAAGTTCTTAGCAGAGAAGCGAAATTGAAACACGCGCTCACACTGTGAAGCTCGTTGTCGGTTGTATTATATGATAAACTAACTTAACTGCACGCAATGTGATTAAAGATTTTCTAAATCCTTTGTTGTCCGGTCAATTCGCCTTTGGAATTCCCTACCCATGTCTATCCGTGAATCTCAATCCTTACCTATTTTCAAGTCCCGCGTTAAAACTCACTTATTCGTCCTTGACTTGTACTCCTGTCTCTATTTGTATAGTATGTATGTTGTGTAAATTGATCTTATAAATAATGTATGTATTGGATTGTATTTATCTTTTCTTTATTTCTAACTTCGTTTTTGCACAATATTTGACTCATTTCTTCTACAACTTTTATTTATTTCCTCTCATGAAGGTTGTCTGGAAGAGATTGCTTTATAGCGATAAGACCGCCTTAATTGTACAACTGTTATGTTCCTTTGTGTATTGTGTTTTTTTTTTCTGTGCAATAAAGTTTATTATTATTATTAAAGCACATCATTTAATATCGAGTAATTATAACAAACCATTGTTTTACGCAGTTGATGCAGCGGCAAGCGCAGCGTGCGTCGCAATACGTCAACCGCACATAAATATATCGACGGTAAAAAGCGTTTTTTACCGTCGATATGTGCGTTTACCTGATATGAAATGATGCGTTAATCGCATTTCTTGTAACGCAGTGTTCACTGCATAAATCTAAATTAAAAAAGCAGTGTGCCTATTATACTCAATTTATTTATTTATTACATTCTTTATTGCACTCTACACAAAATAAAGTAACATTAAGAATACATATATTTTTATCAATAACAATGGGAGGCCTTATTTATTTTATAACCAACAATATTGAAGCAGGCTGATAATCTCAATCTAATGTTTGAGACGTTTGCTTTTACACCCAGGATGTCTGCATGAAAAAATATATTTCTTTTGGTCTGTATGAATTCCTGTTAATTTAAAATATAGTAGACGCTAAGTCCAAATAAGAAAACTATCGATACCTAATATCTACCTACACACATCCTTAATTAAAATTAATCGATTAACTCAAAGCGCAGATTAGCTCAAGTTTTTAAACAAGACAGTAATGAGAGTGCTATCAAGATTGACAAGAATATAAAATTGTTATTAAACTTGCTGTTGAGTGTTTTTACTTAGCTTTAAACTAATACTTAATTGCTTTTAAAGTTTTATAAGTTTTTAACATGTGGAGTGGTGTGTATTTTTGGGTGCGGGTCGGTTCGAGCTGAGTGATACCATGTCCACAACATACTGGTGTCAAACAACGATGTCTTTCACCGAGTGAACAGCTGATTTCTCTGCAACAAACATTTTTGGAAATATATACAGTTAATGTTGTTTGGAAAATTCCTATCATTCAAAAAGAGGCGGAAACCTTTAACCTCTTTTTAAGAATTAAATGATTTTAAGAAAAAGGTACTTATATTTATTATNACTAAATTTATTTATTTTTATTACATTCTTTATTGCACTCTACACAAAAAAAAAGTAACATTAGTAAATAATAAAATAAATATCACTGACATTTACACAGCGCCATCTAGCCCCAAGTTAAGCGTGAAGCCTGTATTATGGTACTAAACAATGGATAAATATACTTAAATACATATTTTTTTTCGTAAATACATACATATCATACATATACACCAGACCCATTACAAACAGACATGTTCATGCACACGATGTTTGTACTGCCCGGATCGAACCCGGACCCTTGGTGTTGCAGCCGACCACTCTACGCAACACCAAATGGGTCGTCAAAACATTAAGTCGTTAATACAATATTTTTATCAGCACATGGGCGGCTTATTTATTTTATAACCAACAATATTGAAGAGGTGATAATGAATTAATGTTTGAGACGTTTGCTTTTACACCCAGGATGTCTGCATGAAAAAATATATTTCTTTTGGTCTGTATGAATTCCTGTTAATTTAATAGTAGACGCTAAGTTCAAATAAGAAAACTATCGATACTAATATCTACCTACACACATCCTTAATTAAAATTGATTAACTCAAAGCGCAGATTAGCTCAAGTTTTTAAACAAGACAGTAATGAGAGTGCTATCAAGATTGACAAGAATATAAAATTGTTATTAAACTTGCTGTTGAGTTGTTTACTTAGCTTTAAACTAATACTTAATTGCTTTTAAAGTTTTATAAGTATTTTTAACATGTAAGAGTGGTGTGTATTTTGGGTGCGGGTCGGTTCGAGCTGAGTGATACCATGGTCCCACAACATACTGGTGTCAAACAACGATGTCTTTCACCGAGTGAACAGCTGATTTCTCTGCAACAAACATTTTTGGAAATATATACAGTTAATGTTGTTTGGAAAATTCCTATCATTCAAAAAGAGCGGTAACCTTTAACCTCTTTTAAGGAATTAAATGATTTAAGAAAAAGGTACTTATATTTATTATGCTTATTTATCCTAGTGAAGTTAATTGTATTTTTGCCAAAGGTCAATACATTGTTTTTCTTCATTTCTTTCATTGGACGTACAGTTCATTACTGGATTAGATTTCAGCTGACCTAGATATTCCATAACCTTTTTTTTTTTTTTTTTTTGTAGAGGAGAATCCTGCATGGATACTACTCGTTCCCACGGAGGGGAACGGATAGTTATGTCGACTCTTACCGAAAACTCCCCTATTGTCAAAGGTACGGGTCAATCAAACACGAGTTGCAAGCATCAACTAACTTTATTTTTAAATCATTCTCCTACCTTCAATTAATTAACATATTGATAATACCGACAACCCCCCTTTTTTTTAATTAAAAAAAACAGATAAGGGTGGTGTGATACTGATGTGATAACAGATTTAATATATATTTTTTATTTAAATTACCATAAATAGCATCATGCTTATTTACTCTAGATAAATAACACCATGTAACATAAACATTCATTTATATTAATAATGAATACCTACTTATATAATTGTTTTACAAAGTAAGTAGATTCATAGCAATATTAAAATAGTGAAGTTTGACAATAACTTTCCAATGTTGACAATATTACAATTTTATATGCTTTTACATTTGTATATTTAAATAAGTTCTTACAGTTTTCCTTCCTTTTATATATATGTTTGCCAATATATCTCCACATAAACATAACTTAAAAATGAGAACATCAAAATAATATATAATATATGCAATACATTGTCAACAGAAATTTTATATTATAAAGATACTTAATTGAAATTATATAAACATGTTTAATAAAATTAAAAGTATGTTTCATACATAATTATTCGAAAAACCTTGATGGATATATTTTGTATTGATAACAACAAACATTATTTGATTGCAAATATAAAAATATAATCAATACAGTTACGAAATTGTTTTATATACATTTATTTGAACAATATCAATAGTAATTTTTTGCATTACTTGCATATTCGATTCTCATTTATTATTACAAATTTATACCTACTTTTGTATACTAGTTTTCATGACGCCGAGAAACCCCACCGATCAGGTCGTCTAACTGTCCTGCCAAAATTAGTTACATAAGTTGGATGCTCATTATTAGATTGTATTGTATTATTAGAACTTGCGGGATTAGGGTGATTCTGTATAATGACATCATCGTATGGTAGGTATGATTTTTCTTCATTGGGCAGATTTCCAGACCTACTTGTGCGGGACCCTAAATCGATAATCAGGTGACGACGGTTTCTTATCAAGGTTTTCCCGCTGTCGAGTGCTATACAATAAGACCGAATACCAACCATGGAAGTTATAGTGCCGTTAACCCACTGTTTGTTAATCCTTACTTTTACCCTTTGATTTATCTTGAGAGGCGATAAATTTCGTGCTCCCTTGTTATAGTGAAATTGTTGTGTTTTTTGTCGAAAGTCTAAATTTTGTCTGACATGTTTTTGTATTTTCGGCTTTAGAAGTTTTGGAGAACACGGAATGATACTTCTTAATTTTCTATTATTCAACAATTCAGATGGTGAAGATATGCTATTACTTATAGGCGTATTTAAGTATTCCAATAAGCCAAGCCTAAAGTCTGATTTATCATAAGATGTTTTCTTAAGTAAGTTTTTTACAATTTGTACCGCCCTTTCTGCCTGGCCATTTGACTGTGGATAATATGGTGACGAAGTCACATGATCGAAATGCCACTCTGAAGCGAAAGCTTGAAAGGCAAACGACCTAAATTCGGGTCCATTATCTGAAATTACTATTTCAGGAATGCCTTGTCTAGAAAAAATACATTTTAACTGGAAAATAACCTCATGAGAGGTTAAGTTTTTTAACTGAACTACTTCAATGTACTTGCTATAGTAATCTACTACTATTAAATATGTTTGATTGCAATAATGAAAAATATCTGTCCCTATTTTTGCCCATGCCCTGTTAGGAATGTCGTGCGAAATCATAGTTTCCTTCCCATTTTGCCTTTTATTAATTAAACACGCCTGACACTTACTTATGAAATCTTCAAGTTGACTATTTATATTTGGCCAGAAAACCGTGTCTCTAGCCCGCAGCTTACATTTCTCAAGCCCTAAGTGTCCCACATGAATTTTTTTTAGCATTTCACTTCGCATATTGCTAGGAATCACCACGCGATCACCTTTCCAAAGTAAACCATATGACGTTGAAAGTTCATCCTTATAACACCAAAATGGTTTAACCGCATCATTAGCTTTATTTTTATCCTTAGGCCAGCCTAGTTTTATATATCGAATAATATGCTGTAATGTTTGATCGCTCGCTGTTTCTTTTTGTAATCTAAGGAAATGTGTATCAGTGAGCGGATTGCACGCGGTGACCGCACACACCTGTGCTTGCGACTCAAAGTGATCGCGCTCCCGGGCCTGTAGCTCGCGATAACAAACCGGTTCGGGCGCGCGGGACAATGCGTCTGCGATGAACAAGTATTTACCTGGTTTATAAACTAGTGTAAATGTATATAGCTGTAAACGTAATAGCATTCTTTGCAATCGCGCGGGTGCTGTAGCTATAGGTTTATTTATAATACTGATAAGAGGCTTGTGGTCCGTTTCTATAACGACATCATTTCTACCATAAATGTATGTGTAAAATTTTTCACATGCGTACACACATGCCAATAGTTCCTTTTCGATTTGTGCATAATTTTGTTCTGCCTTTGTGAGTGATCTCGATGCATAACAAACCGGGAGATTGTCTTGCAACAGGCAGGCACCTAATCCATTTTTACTAGCATCTACAGATATTAATATAGGTTTTTTTAAAGTATAATATTGCAGAACTGGCGCGTCCGTTAAACACTTTTTTAAATAATTGAATGATGACGTATGTGATGGTAACCAGTGCCATTCGATATTTTTTTTTAATAATTGCCTTAAAAGGTGTGTCTTTTCAGAAAAATTTGGAACAAATCTACCGACATAATTAACCAAGCCTAGAAATCTTTCCAAGTCCTTACTATTTTCAGGCATTGGCATTTTAGATATGGCTGAAGTATGTGAATCGTCCGGTTTTATGCCCTCACCGCTTATTTTATGGCCTAAATATTTGATTTCAGTTAGTGCAATTTTACATTTGTTTTTTTAGTTTTAAATTTATTTCCCTGCACCTCTCTAACACTTTTTTAAGTCTAATATCATGTTCTGTCCGTGTTTTTCCAAAAATTAATAAATCATCTATAAATAAGCACACCCCGTCCATGCTGTCGAAATATTCATACATTTTTTTGTGAAAAACTTCTGATGCTGAAGTTATACCATACGGTAGACGTAAAAACTTATACCTACCAAATGCAGTATTGAAAGTACAAAGATCAGTGCTATCATCGTGCAATTTGAGTTGCCAGAATCCGTTTTTTGCATCAATGGTACTAAAATATTTAGCTCCTGATAATTTCACCGTAATTTCATCCAAAGTTGGCAACTTAAAATGCTCACGTTTAATGGCCTTATTGAGATCTTTTGGATCCATACATATGCGTAAATCCCCGTTAGGTTTCCTAACCACAGTCATACTACTCACCCAGTCACTGGGCCCCTCACTTTGGATATTATGTTATCTCTTTCCATTTCATCTAATTTCATTTTTACCCTTTCTTTCAAAGCCATAGGTATTTTCCTAGGCGCATGAACTATTGGCCTAATACTTTTATCTATGCCTATTTTATAAACCCCTGGCATGCAACCCATTCCTTCAAATATATCATTATATTCATGAAATAAAGATTCTTTAAATGACGTGTTATTACTTTCAGTGACTCCAAAAGTTAATTTAACTAAGTTTAATTCTTGACAAGAATTTCTACCCAAAATTGGTGGCGAATTCACCTCAGCTATAATAAATTCTAAAATATACTCACGGTTTTTATAATTTATTTTTAAATGGCAACTACCAATTACCTTGATGTCACTACCAGAATAACCCCGCAACCTAACTGTCGTTTTTACAAGATCGCTTTTAGAAATATTAGCAATCTTTAAGTAGCTAGAAGGCAACACATTAACGTCAGCACCAGTATCAATTTTAAATTCAATTTCAGTTTTGTTCAATATTAACTGTATACACCAATCACTACTAGTACATTTGTTAAAATAGTAAATTACCTGATCAGATGACTCATCAGCAAGCACCTCAAAAACGTTGCATACTTTAGAAAAATGATTTAATTTATTACATTTAATACACCTCTTCCCGTAGGCTGGGCACCGGTCTCGATAGTTGTGCATCATACCGCACCTCGTGCATCTCGCGAATCTTTGAGTACCCCCAGACTGTGCATGTTGGTTGCGCACGTTGGGCGGAAAGTTCGATGAATACGATGGGTTGGCAGAACCTTGACGCTGACGGAATGTCTCGGTACGAATGGCACGTCCACGTGTACCTGGTTGGTTACGCTTCGACATCCAACAAACATTCAACTCATTTTCTTGACGGTTTTTAGCTTCTTTATTCATATTTTCAATTAAATAAGCACGATGTTCGACGTATTCATTTTTATAGTGTTTGCTTGAACTTTTGACAACTGGGCAATGTTACAAATATCTAATGATTTTTGCAACGTCAAATCAGGCTCTCGCAGTAAACGTTCTCGAAGTGTACTTTCTTTTATACCACAAATTAATCTATCTCGTATTAAATCATCACATAGTTCCCCAAATTCACATTTTGATGCCAGTTTTCTCAATTCGAAAGCATACTGTTCTATCGATTCACAATCCTGTTGGTCACGTGTGAAAAATCGATGACGCAATACAGTTACGTTCTTTTTCTGTAAAAATAACTTATCATACCTTTGTATTACACTTGTAATATTGGTGAATTTTTCATCAAATTGATCGTATACTTCACGACCTTGTTCGCCAATTATGTGTAGGAATATGCTTATTTGCACTTTTGGATCCTTTTTTTCTAGCTCACATGCGGCAAAATAAATTAAAAATGAACTTTTCCACTTTTCCCATTCTTTGGAGACATTACCCGATGTTACATTTTCAAGATTGTTCACAAAAGCAAATGGCGGAGGTGGCGGCAACATTGATTCCATCTTTGTATATGTTTTCTTCTTATTATTATTTTTTCACTCACTATTATAAAGCAAGACTACTTATATTTTCGAACACTTTAGAATTGGTTATGATTACGAAATGAAATAAAACTTCAGGATCCTACCGACTGCGCCATGTCAAAGTGTACGGGTCAATCAAACACGAGTTGCAAGCATCAACTAACTTTATTTTTAAATCATTCTCCTACCTTCAATTAATTAACATATTGATAATACGCACCTATGTTACATGCGCCTCGTCTTAGGACAGGCTGTGAGTACGCGCTGAGCGCATCCATACGTGCAGCCTGTAGATATTCCATACCTAGCTTAATGTATAAGCTAGGACTAATTACAAATCTAGTACAATAAATCTTCGCAATACCAATCAATATTATAATTTACTCTGTAAACCCTTTCCTCGTATTCAATCATAACTTTATCCCGTTATAGTAAAACTTTAATTGCACTACTTGTTAAGTTAAACGCCGACAAAGTTATGTAAAGTTACGTTTACTTATCCAGTTGCTATGTAAAGTAAATAGGAAATCCAGTATTAGCGAACATAAAGACAAAACGCATCGTGGAATAATGTCTAGTATTCTCTTTGTGTTGGTACAGACTGACCGGCAAGTTATTGTTTGTAAGTTAAGTTTTTGATATCAATTAATTGTTTGAAAGTTAAATTTTTGTTATCGCTTTGATCTTACTGAGTAAGATCAAAGGGTTGATAACGCATTTTTAAATACCGTTTTTATATTTATTAATTTATGAGTATTTTGCGTGATATTGTTAAAAAAAAACGTCAAAATATTTTGAGTAGTGTTTAAGGTATAAGAGACCTAACATAATATATTGTGACGGGCGCAAGGCATGTTGACGGCGTTGACGGATTTCCTTTAACAATGCATGTGTTATGAAAAACGTTACATTACTTATCAAATCAAGTAAGGTCGCTAATCGTAATGACCATATATTTATGGTTTTAAACGCATCAATTGTTTTTTTAAATTGCCACATATAACTATAATAAACATGTAAACAATATTATATACTTTTTTATTTACTCTAAAATAAATGATGAATACCAAAGTCTGTTAGTTGAATTAACTTACTTTTGCTTCAAACTGGGAGCTTGATTAAG
Source organism: Leucinodes orbonalis (assembly GCA_019425675.1). Lineage (NCBI taxonomy): Eukaryota > Metazoa > Arthropoda > Insecta > Lepidoptera > Crambidae > Leucinodes > Leucinodes orbonalis. The sequence goes on along the minus strand of PQWD01004697.1, from coordinate 26,764 downwards.
GTTACTGAGTTTTGACAGGTCGATACATCTGCTTTTGATTAGTGAAGGAAAAATAAAAATTAAATTGGATGTTCATAAATTAGAAAATGGCGGCGATATTTAAGTTGGAAATTGCATTCGTGTCAAAGCAAATGCATTGCTTAAAAATCTCAAAAAGCACACTCACGGACTACTAAATCCTCAATTTTATTAGTTCGATTTTATCTTAAACTTGTGCTTTTGTATTTGTATCCTCAAATCCCTTTTCCCCATCTCCGTATTTACTAGTTCCTCTCCAATGTTCAAAATTGTCTGCCATCGCACCTGATGGGAAGAGAAAATGCAGCAATCCCATCCTAAAATGCTTTTACGCCCAGGTCGGAATGAAACCAGGTGGTAGACTCGGTACTGAGTCGTCTAGGTAGGTACCACAGCAGTTTCAGATATCGCACCGTGAAATAGGAGTGTTTTGCTCTTCTGTGTTTCGGGATGAGAGCACTGTAGCTAATAAAGTTACCGGGTATAAGAGACCAAACATCGGTCGTCTTGAATGACAGGCACAGGGCAGTGCTGACGGAAAATAATAACTCCCTACTCTTATTATCTTCAACACTACATCTGTCATGGTCAGGCGTATCACTTACCATCAGGTGAGCGAACTGCCTGTCCTGTTTACTTGTGACATAAAAAAACTCATGTCAAAATAATAACAGCAACTATTGTACAATAACTTTCATGTCCGTATACACTGAATGCACGTGTTTGAAATTAATTGGCAGCTTTCTTTAAGCTTCCAATTATAAACCGCATATAGGGTCAACTAGTGCACTGCACTGACTAATACGAGCTTTTATGGTGTGAAGCCGGATTGCCAATAGGAACTAGTGAATACCTTGCAATGTACCATGACTCAATGTTATTAGTAATTGGTAGAAATAGGTAATATTATAATATGTTTTTGATTGTCCGAATAGAAAGAATAATAACTGTCTATCAGTTGTTGGTCTCCTTCAATGCCGCTCTGTCATGGTCTGGCGTATCACTTACCATCAAGTGAGCGTCCTGACCGTCCTGTACCCATATCATATAAAAAGGAGATGACTCTGTGCTTCGGAGGGCACGTTAAGCCGTTCGGTCCCGGCTACAATTTAAAGATGGTAGTCTTTAATACCCACCAATCCACATTGGGCCCGCGTGTTGGGTTACGGCCCAATCTGCCCATAACTATGCTCTCCGGGAAGGCCTGTGCCCCGTGGGCAGTTATAGGCTAATGATGAAACGTTTTATTCATTCTTTAAAATCTGTTACAACCAGAGCTACTACTCATGGTGGATCCTACCAAATATGAGTCAAGCTTTTATGTCATTAAGTGAACAGGGGGATTACTGTAATCTATTAAAATAGTATTGCTATAATGATACGTCAACTTTTTGTACCAGAAAAGATGAAGTAATATAATTGTAACACTGTTTTAAGAGCGTCGGTGGCTCAGTGGTGTGGACTGTCGCCTTCCTACCAGGAGGGCTGGGGTTCAAATCCCGACACGTAACAATGTACTTTCGATTTTTCGAAAATATGTACGTTATCCGACACTCTTACAGTGAAGGAAAACATCGTGAGGAAACCTTCATGCATGCCTGCGAAGAGATTCGAAGGTTGTGTGTGAAGTCGTCCAATCCGCACTGGGCCCGCGTGGACGACTAAGGCCTAATCACCCTATACAGGTAGGCTCGTGCCCCTCGGTGGGGACGTTTAATGAGCTGATGATGATGATGATGATGACTGTTTTAAGAGATGGCGGTAGCCCCCCAGGACGTGCTGTTGGCTGATTTGGTGGTAAGTGGCCTGACCATGACCGATGCTGAGTTGAAAGAAATCAATAAATAGAAGATAGCCATGAAATGCAATGATAAAAGTCTTTGAGCAATGCGTCCTACCCGTCCTAACATACACAGCTGAGACATGGACACTGACTGCGGGATTGGTTTACAAGTTCAAAGTCACTCAACGCGCAATGGAGCAAGCTATGCTCGGGGTCTTTCTTGGGATATTNCAAGCTTTTATGTCATTAAGTGACAGGGGATTACTGTAATCTATTAAATAGTATTGCTATATATGATACGTCAACTTTTTGTACCAGAAAAGATGAAGTAATATAATTGTAACACTGTTTTAAGAGATGGCGGTAACCCCCCAGGACGTGCTGTTGGCTGATTTGGTGGTACGTGGCCTGACCATGACCGATGCTGAGTTGAAAGAAATCAATAAATAGAAGATAGCCATGAAATGCAATGATAAAAGTCTATGAGCAATGCGTCCTACCCGTTCTAACATACACAGCTGAGACATGGACACTGACTGCGGGATTGGTTTACAAGTTCAAAGTCACTCAACGCGCAATGGAAGCGAGCTCGGGGTCTTTCTTGGGGATATTATAAGAAATGATTTAATCCGTAAGAGAACTGAGGTAACCGACATAGCCTACCGGACCAGCAAGTTCAAGTGGTAGTGGGCTGGTCACGTATGTCGCAGAACCGATGGCCGTTGGAGCAGACGAGTTCTGGATTAGAGACCGCGTCTTAACAAAGCGTAGCGTAGGATTCCCTCCGGCCCGATGGACCAGCGACTTGCGAAAGATCGCTGGTAGAAGCTGGATGAGAAAAGCGGAGTACCGGGATATCTTGCGCAAGATGGGAGATACCTATGTCCAGCAGTGGACTGCAATAGGTTGAAGAGAGAGAAAGTAATGACTTTTCCCCACGCCTGTCACTGTCAGACGACAGATGTTAAGTATCTTGTATCCGGAAATCATACTCGCTACAGTGCCCTCACACTGAAACACAGAACAAACACTCTTGTTTTACCTACCTAGACGACTCAGTGCTACTAAGTATTCGTGGGTAGAATGTAGTACAATAAAGGCTAAAATATAAGGCCGTTAAAGCCTACAACTGGAACATTCTCAAATACTAATTAATGATAACAAGACTAGCATTGTCCAGCAATTAACGGTGTCAGTAACGCGTGGGCTGACGATGTTTGACCAACTCTAGCAATTATAAACATTACCTAACCTATTTTAGGGTTATTTATCGAATTAAAAGCCCGAACACCCGTGACCATTCAGTATAATTATGTCAATGGTAAGCTCACGTGTGCACAATGTGCTCGTGAGTTTACTGCAAAGATCGGCTACATTAGCCATCTTCAAGCGCATGTGCGCCGTACTGTTTAGGAGTCGAAGTGGTCGCCATGACCGAAAACGGTCGGATCATTCATTCATTCATATATCTATTAGGTAATATTTTAGAGCGCATTGGTCCCGTGTGATGATTCGCTATATTCATCCCTGGCTTTGCTTTGCAGGAGGCCTGTGCGCTGCTGTGGAACATTATAGGCTTATGATGATAATATGCAAGAATAATAATCACCATCAGGAAGTCTATCAACTTATTCACTTATGAAACCTATAGGTAATCATAAGTATTTAGTTAAAATTCTAGAAACGAAGTTGTATTAGCAAATGTAAACTTTAATAACATAGTAAAAAGGCAGCGAATAAAGTGATAAAGCTTTGCAAAGCCCGCCGTCGGCTTCATTCCAACAAATGGAGTAGTTTTGTGCAATTTAAACTGAATCGTCTTTTGAGGGTTATAAAACTACGTTCATGTTATAACACAAGTAGGAACGTTCCTTTAAAAAAATGCGACCATATTTAGATTTTCAAATCACAAGTCGGCTACTACACCGAGAATTCTATTTTCGAATTCTTGACAAATAAATCAATTTTATGAGGTTAATAACGGGCCAATGCATATTTGCAATATAATAAAATTTTATAAACATAAAATATTATTTCTCAATATAATTACGAGAAAAATGTTACAATATATAACGCTGTTAATTTTAGCGATACTTGTATTCACACAACGCTGAACCATAATCGCATCGTGTCAATTAAAATGTAGTACAAAAATCGAAATTCCTTTAAAATGATGACCGTGTGAAACGCTTCGTTAAGTTTTTAAAAAACGAACAACTAATTAATATTACGCTTCACAGTTTTGCATTGTATCGAATTCAAAAACAGAAGCCAATCGTATTATAACTGGTAACAGATAAAGGTACCACCCCACATATTTATGATTCAAAAACAACATGTTCCATTGTAATCTCGACTTTAAAACGCTTGATTGTAAAGTGAAAAAGGCATATAATCGCGGGAACATGCACTCTTGTTTTGGAATTCTTGACGCCATGGTTATAAGATCAACTTTTACATAGAAGATCGTAACAACACATTTTTTGATAAGCAAATATAATATCTTTTTACTGTGACTTAAGTTTGAAACTAGCATGTGAAAAGCTCTGTTCATTGATTATTTTTTTTAATCCTGAGACTTCTTGAATGAGCAGGCGCCGGCAACCTGTTTGAAAAGCAGTTTACTTTTTGTTTTTAGGGTTCTTTGGTAGTTTATTGTGGACCCTGTTTAAGTTCAGGTAAAAATGAAGGGTTAGCTTCGTAATTATTTTAATAGATCAATAAAAAACAATCATACATGTAAATGGTTCATTTTTTAAGACAAGGCTTGAGCATTGCAGTGGAACCCTTTGAACACCAGGAATGAAGACACAATAGAAAATCTCACAAACACAATAGAGCGTCGGTGGCTCAATGATGTGGACTGTCGCCTTCCGATCGGGAGGACACAGGTTCAAATCCCGCCACGTACCATTGTGTTTTCGAAATTATGAAATTATATCTACGTTATCCGACGCTCTTACGGTGAAGGAAAACATCGTGAGGAAACCAGCGCACGCCTGCGAATAGATTCAAAGGTTGTGTGTAAAGTCGGCCAATCCGCACTGATCGCGTGGACGACTAAGACCTTTACACCCTACGGGTAGGCGCGTGCCCCTCGGTGGGGACGTTTAATGAGCTGATGATGATGAATAAATTATGATGACATATTGAAAAATGTGATAAGCGTAAACCAAAATACAAGCATTTCAGCAATCGCCACCACCGCACTTCCACAGCGAGCCTAAAAATTACTTCAGCGTAGTGTTTATCTGTCGAGAAATTTACTATAAAAAATACGGAACCCGCAACCATAAAACGATCTCGACTTTGGTCAATGCGTTCCTTCGAACCAATGTTTTGTACGGACGGTGTATTTCATGTATTAATGGTATAAAGACGCGGATAATCGTGTCTTTAATCAAGTTCCCGACGGAGGCATATTAATTCGGTACTAATGAGCCCGGTGATATATTAACGCCGAATTGATTCCAGTATATTTAGACGTTACAATGTTTAAAATAAAACACTCAATTGAAATGGAGGATGTTTATAAAAGAGTCCCCGAAACTTTAATCGGATTTTCGGCTTCGGATATTTTAATAAAACACATGAATTTATAAAATTCATGCGCCTGCGTGGTGTAGCGTTGGTTATAGATTACTTTGTTTGGTACGACATTGGAGACTAAATCACCTATTTGTCTAAAATGAAATATGATAACGTGCTTTGGAGGACACGTAAAACTGTCGGGCCCAATCTTCTTATGTTGTGGTGAAGGCCTGAGCACTGCAGTGGGATGATATAGGCTGATAAATTGGTTAAAGTAAATACAATAATATTTTATATTCACAGCAGATCGCCGTGCGACTATAATTTGAGGCAATAGCATGTACAAAAGAAACTAATTACCTGATTAACATTTGTTTACTATAGAATCGGTTATTTACTGTCGGAAAAGTTTTCGCAATGATGAGACATAGCAGTATACCGGTGGTATGGTCATAAAAAAAAAAATAAATAAATAAATATCCATTAACATTCACACACCGCCATCTAGCCTCAAACTAAGCATTAGCCTGTTTTATGGATACTAAACAACGGATGAACATACTCATATATTTTTTTGTAAATACATGTATAGAAACACCAAGACCAATACAATCATACATGTTCATGCACACAAATGTTTGTTCTGCCCGGGGAACCGGGGATCGAATCCGGAACCCTTGGTAGACCAGCCGACGTCTCTACCTTTGCACCAAATTCGTCAAACCCGAAATAAAAGGAGCCTATAACGATCCGTGATTCAACGGTATCTGCCAAAGGATCGTTTGTAACTCATTAAATATTGATAAATATAATTCTAAAAATATGAAATGAGCTGCATGTTACTGCTGGCTTTTTACGGCCCAGACATTAATACGATTTAAAAGCAAATAAAAATTTATGACAGCGGTATCTTTAGTTCCATTGTTTCGTCGATCATAAACGCAGGTAAGTTGACATCAAGACCACCTAAATAATGTCATTTACGTTTGAGAAAAAAGCCGGATCAGCAAGTTGGAGTGGCAGTGTTATGGTCACGTATGTCGCAGAACCGATGGCTGTTGGAGCAGACTAGTGAAGTGGAGACCGCGGTTTGGTAAGCGTAGCGTAGGAGTCAAGTTTCTGAGTCGTCTAAGTACCATTGCCAGATATCCTCCCGTAAAACACGAGTGTTTTGCACTTCTGTGTTTCAGGACGAGGGCAGTGTAGCTAGTAAAATTACGGGGTATAAGAGATCTAACATCTATCATATCGCGTGACGGGCGCAGAGCGGTGTTGACGAGGAATCGTAACTTTTTTATGTTATAAGTGTACAGAACGGTTAGGACGTTCACCTGATGGTTAGTGATACGCCTAACCATGACAGAGCGGCATTGAAGTAGACCAACAACTGATAGACAGTTATTGTCCCCCATCAACGCCACACTGAGCCTGACACCCGAGACGACAGTTGTTAGGTATTTTATACCCAGTTATTTCACTAGCTTCTGTGCCCTCATCCCGAAACACAAAAGCAAAACACTCCTGTACCTCGGGGCGATACCTGGCACTGTGGTGGTACTTACCTAGACGACTCAGTATCGGGTCTACCACCTTGTACTCACCTTTTATAATTACTGTCATTCTTCAACACTGCTATGTCGTGGTCAGACGTGTCACTTACCATCAATTTATAAAATCCTGTCTTCTCCTGCAATACCATGAAAAGTTAATTTTCGCCATATATACCTAGTAGATAATGTTTTTCCATTTTAAGAGGGAGGAGCAGTCGGATCTTTTGTTTATTTTTTAATTATTTTGATCTTATTTTTTTTAAACCATGTTTTGCAAGTTAGAAGGGACACTCTTTACCACTTTGAAAGTTTCACTCACGCAATTTTTTATAAAAAAAAATGTATAAGAAACATCAATATCATTTTTGAAGACCTATACATTGATACTGTGTGGTGAACTCGTGCAGATTCGATAAAATAAATTTTGGGTTTCAGTTCAATGTGTGGAGAATAGCTTGTGAATACTTTTTGACATTTCGTTATGGAACCAGAAACTGCAAGGTAAACGTTCCATTGAAATATAAAATTGTGTCAAGCTTTTTCTGTGACTTGAAAAGGTTTCAGGGAACACTTTCAATACTAAAAGCGAACATAAATTATTAAGTGAAGCAACTTCAATACTTGGAGTTACTTAGTTTCAATTGTATTTCGATTAAGTTCCAAGTACCACTGTGTTCTATGTAATTTTGATGATTTGTCGACAGTTATAAGAATTCTTGTTTGATCTAGTTAAATGAGGGCTTGTCCTAGAAACTAAGTCTAGCCTAAAATAATCGTAATTGAAAACGTTCGGAATTTCTTGAATTGTCTTTTTTGTTTGTTGGTCTGGGTGTTTTATATATAAAATATATTTATTTACAAAAAATTTTTAGTATTTAAAAGTTTGTTAACCCTTTGCCCGCCAGGCCATAAAGCGCCAAATAAATTTTCTATTGTGCCTAGATTTTCGGCATTCAATTAATTAATCTATGTGTTAAGCCCTAAGTAGGCAGTTATGACCTTTATACTAAAAAAAAAACATTTAAAAACCTCACGGTGCTACTGCAGTCACTAAACAAAACAAAAACACATCGGCGAACTTTCGTATCTGGTTTTGTCAAAGATTTACGTCTTATATCCAAGGCGATGTTCGTTAAGATAACCCCAGAACCCGTTCGCTTGTTCGCTTGCACCTGCCTGGGACTTTGGACAACTGATTGTGTTCATTTGTTGCCAAATAATCTAGATATAATCTAAAGTCAACTCTTAGGTACTAAAATAAAATATTTTCTTTGAAGGTCGGTGGATAATATAATTTTACTTTGATCGTCTACCAACCTTTATCGACGACTGGGTTTTTGATGAATAGAAGAGGGATAGGGGAGATCTTTAGCTGTGGACTGCGATTGGTTGAAGAGAAGGAGAATACTAGGTGGTAGATTCGACACTGAGTCGTCTAGGTTAGGTTAGGTTAGGTTACCACCGCGCGAGGAGCCAACCTCAATAAAAAACCCTTAAATCCCAAGGTGTATGCGTGCCGAGGGGATGGATGGCCGGGGAGGTAGTCCCGGTCGCTAACGCAGAGGGGAGGGAGTTGGGCCACCACGCCCATTAAGTGGTACAACAAAATGGAAAGAAACGATTTGGCAAATATTCTCCGGGCGGGTCCCAGCACTTCAGGTGCTGGGGAATCCCGCACGCGCTCCCCTCAGGAGCGCGTCTGCCCCGTGTTATACGGAGGGGGCAACAAATCGTCTTCGCCGCCCGTCAGGGCGAGGAAAGTCGGGAGAAGAGTCTCACGGATTCGTTCCAGTGAGGACGAAGAGATTGATGACGAGGGGGAGGAAAGCGAGGTGTTCTCGGAGTCGGCTCTCGACTCAGATGACGCCACCGAGAGAGAACAGACGTGCGGAAGCGCTGCCTCTATGTTGGCCGAGCGTGTCAAACGCAGGAGGGCGGAGCTGTCCGACACTGAAGAATGTCGCACAACGGCAAGAGCTGGAGTGTCCAAACGGGGGCGAGTGCGCCCTCCGAGTGCTGGGCAATTTGCCGATTTGGCAAGGACCAAGCGGGCCTTGCCAAACCAACAAAAACGGGAGCTCAGTCTTGAGCCGGAGGAGGAGATCCAGGAGCTAACGACCCGGATCAGACAGCGCAGGGTCTCGGGCGATGTGGCCCTCGCCGCGCCCCACAGAACTGATCCGGAGTTTCTGTCGCTCCTCGAGCTCTGCAACCGCTTGGCGCAGAGCTCGAAATGCATCGCACGAGTGGCCCAGACGTCGGGCAACCTTAAGGGGACATACGTCAAAGCCCTTAAGGAAGCTTCCTTAGACGTCCATGGAGTGGCAAGGGCGCTGGCGCACCGCGAGGCCTCCGAGGAGGAGGATAGGCTGCGCCAAGCTAACGAGGACCTCCTGATGGACCTCGAAGCCCAAAAACGCGAGACGGAGAGGCTTAAGAAGAAGCTGGCCGAGCTTCAGGCCCGGTCTCCGGCGTTGCCCGCTGGTCCCCCGGAGGACGCAGTCGAAGTCATTACGGCGAGGGTGGAGAAGGCCCTCGCCAAAAAGACACGAGCAGACAAAAGGGGGCCCTCTACACCCCCCCAAAGACGTCGTCTGCTGACGCCGCCTCCGATGGAGTCCACGACCACTCCACCACTGTACGCCTCGCCAATGCTTCCATCGCGACGCGACAGTGGATCCCGCAGATCCTCTGCGAGGTCGGTGGCCACCGTGGTTCCCACGCCTCCCCCTTTACAGGAGGCGTGGTCAGAGGTAGTTGGCCGAAAGGCCAAATCGCAAAGGAGGGCGCCGCAGCCTCCCGCGCCGGTTGCTCAGCCGGCGCAAAGGCCGCCAGCGCCCAAGAGCAAGAAGAAAAGGAAGAGGAGAAGGAGGAAGAGGCGGCAGCCGAAAACCCCCAAGGCGCCGGCGGTGGTTTTCACCATCGCCGAGGACGCAGGGGAGGGCCTGGACTACCCCGGGCTCCTAAAGAAGGCCCGCCAGGAAATTAACCTGGCAGAGCTGGGCATTTCAGGGCCTCGGATGCGTCCCGCCATCACTGGTGGGCGCATCATTGAGTTGCCCGGGGCCGACGCCAAACAGGCGGACGCGTTGGCCCGAAAACTGCGACAGGTGCTCGGCGCGGGGGTCCGAGTCGCCAGACCGGAAAAATGCTGCGAGATGCGCATTACCGGTCTGGACGACTCCATAAGGAAGGAGGAGGTCGTGGGGGAGGCTGCACAGGCTGCGGGCTGTGGGCTCGGCCCCTTTAAAGTTGGGGAAATTCGCCGCCACGGGCGAGGCCTAGGGAGCGTTTGGCTCAGGGCCCCCGTGGACATAGCGAAGAAGCTTGCGGCGAAGGGGCACCTCACCATTGGGTGGAGCACAGCGCGGATTCGACTACTCGATCCGCGCCCCCTGAGGTGCCACAAATGCCTGGAGCTGGGCCATGTCAGGGCCCAGTGCTCCAGTGAGGAGGACCGCAGCGGTTTGTGCTACCGCTGCGGCAAGCCGGGCCACATCGCAGCTGCGTGTGTGGCCGCCCCTGCTTGCGCACTCTGCGCAAGTAAGGGGCTTTCGGCGAGTCATGCCGTCGGCAGCCGGGGTTGCCTGGAGAAGCCGGCGAAGAAGTCGCGCGGAGCACGGGCCAAGGGCGGAGTAGCCGCCGTAGCCGTGGGCACCGCAGGTGGTTCCCGCGAGTAGAGACTGGGGAAGTCTCTACTCGCATTGCACGGGACACTGCGAAGGTTAGGTTACCACCGTAGGTACCACGTAGTACCAGAAATCGTCTCGTGAAACAGGAGTGTTATGCACTTTTGTTTTTCAGGATAAAGGCACTGTACTAGGGGCATTACTTGGTATAAGAGACCTAACAGCTGTCGTCTCGGGTGTCGAGTGCAGTGCGGCATTGATGGAAGATAATAACTGTTTTCGTTGTTGGTTTCCTTCAATGCTGCTCTGTCATGGTTAGACTTATAACATAAAAAGAGAATTGAAGTTGGATAACTGCCTCCGTGGTCCAATAGTATATTGACTTGACTTAGAGACAATATAATTGTCTCTAAGTCAAGAGCTCTGTCTAATAGATAGAAAGAGCTCTTGACTTGAGATATAATCTCAAATCAACATCTTAGGTACTAAATTAAAATAATTTCTTTGAAGGTCTGTCAATAAAATAATGTCTTTTATATAATTTCATTGATCTTCTACCAACTCTACCAACAATGGGTGTGATCTATGTCCAGCAGTGGACTGCAATTGGTTGAAGAGAAGGAGAAGAGAAGAGAGATAACTTCCTCCGTGGTATAGTGGGTACAGCGTTAGGCTAAGATCGATGCATAACTCTGAGATTGTAACCGTGGGTTCAGATCCCGGGGAGTATCGTTATTTTGTGCGTTTTTCCATTTCGATTAAGATATTGCAAGCTGGATCACCTGATTGTCCGTTATGAAAAATGATTCTGTGCTTCGAGGGGCACGTTAAGCCTTCGATTTCATAATAGATAGAAAAAATTGATAGTAATCTGAGATTATTTTCTTTGCTAGCACAAACCAATTCGCAGTAAGCCCGCGTGATGGGTTATTTACAAAAATCCCCTATATATGGTGTGGGAAAGAGTGTCGGTGGCTTAATATTGTGGACTGTTGCCTTCTGACCTGGAGGGCGCAGGTTCAAAGCCAACCACGTCCCAATGTGTTTTCCAATTTTCGAAATTATATGTACGTTATCCGACGCTTACGGAGGAGGAAAACATCGTGAAGAAACCTGCGCACGCTTGCAAAGGTTGTGCGTGAAGTGGGCCAATCCGCACTGGGCCCGTGTAGACAGAGGAGAGAGAGACTAAGGCCTAATCATCCTTTATGATGATAGTGGGTAGGTTCCTTGCAGTCGGATAAGCTGAAGATAAATCTAAAAATATGACAAAATTAGAAGCTTCATTGTCTTAAAGTGCTTTTTGCTACAAACATTGCGTCAAACCCACTGACATTGACAATCAATTGACCGCCAACATGCCACTAACTGTTCACATCGACAAAAACCTTCATTCAGTAAAAAGGGGCCAATCGCCGCCCATTCACTACACCGCTCACTCATTCCGGTCGCGTCTCTCGAGTATTTTAACAAGCAAAAAGTATCGCGCGTGTCTGTTGGCCCACGTGGCACTGCCGCCATCCATTAGGATGCTATACTTTCCTGTTTTATAATTGCTTGAACTGTTATAATAAGAAACGTGCATGTATCACATAGCTGGTAAATATCTACTAACATTCAATCATTCAACTTCAAACAACGGATAAGCTTACTTAGCCGCTCGAACGTAGCACGCGCGTAGACAATATATTATCATATCATTTATATATTCATTATCGTTTGTATAAAATATGCAAATGATTCCCCACTTCATCGTCCATTTGTCTCTACAGATTTGAAACCATAGGCAATCTGCTGTCAAGAACAAAACTTCATTTGGCAGAAATGTAAATTATTTATAGTTTTAGCGATTAGTGTAATAATCTCTGTGCACGCCACTGCTTATTAGTTACTGTTGCCTAAAGATTCTGTTGGTCAAACGTTCACTGGCGTACCGTGCAGCTGGCGATTAGTTCATGGGTGAAACGTTCTTTGATCTAAACGATAATAGATGAAAAATAATGTGGGTGAACCGCTCATGGAACAAACGTTTGTAGCGTACCATTTCAGACTCAATACAAATAGACATGTGTATGGACACAAATGTTTTTACTGTCCAGGAATTAACCAGAATCCTTTTTGGGACTATTGGAGGATTGTAGGCGACAATTACCATTAACCACCAGGCGGTCTTATTGCCAACATATTTTTGAAAATATATGTCTTCAAGAAACGCTTTGAAAAGTCAAAATATCGAATAATATTATATCAATGTGTGGGGCCCAATTTATACCGGAGCCTTGAATTTCGTTAGGACCTGCAGACTGTAAATTGAGTGGTTTCTTGTGTATCAGGGCTTTGGCCATTAATTAAGATAATATGGTTAGAATAACATCTGTCAAGGAAACTAGGTACTTCCAATAATGTAAAAAAGTATAGATTTGTGTTTTGCTCACAAAACAATCGAAAAAAGTGTTCTGAATGCAGTGACAGCACACATACACATATTTCGAATGTGCGTACATTTACCTAAACAAAGAGTCTACAACTGTATTCTCTTTGGCGATTCGTTTTTGAGTCATCGCGTATCTACCTTTATATATACAGAATATCATTGCAACCAATGATATGATTGACATCACAACATGACGACCCATCTAGTGTAATGGTTGAGACATTTGATATAACACCAAGGGTTCCGGGTTCGATCCCCGTGCATTTGTGTGCATGAACATGACTGTTTGTATTGGTCTGGGTGGTTTCTATGTATAATATGCGTGTATTAAAAAACATTTTAGTGTGTTTATCCGTTGTTGAGTAAAATATAAAGTAGTGTAGTTATCAAAGGTAATGCTTAGTTTAAAAATAGATGGCGCTGTGTGAATTTGGATTGGATTTTTATTTATTTATTATTATTGAATTACCTAAATAACCGTAACGTTAAATTCAACATTAGCCTTTTGTTAACTGTAACTTTGTATGAAAAGTACTAGGGCAGAAGAAGTATGTAAGAGATTGCTTAATTACCAACTCATGAAAAACATGCGTTTCATTGCATTGTCTCGCAGTAAAATACATTTACTTATCATTAGTCTTTTAGGTATATATAAACAATAAAAACTGGTCTACGCGTTGCGCTTACGGCTAAAAATAAATATCTTTTATAACTTCATTAAAGCCTATTCGTGTGGCTACTAAGCCTATCTTTATTACTTAACCCATTTATTTTAAAATGGTCATAATGTCGCCTACAAATGATTTCGTTTTGCCTTAAACTAAAGTTAATTGTTAATGACTAGTGGAATCACGATTTTCACTTATATCCCCCAAATAACTGGTTATTTAAATATTTAATTACACAAAGATATCAAATGGGGAGATATTTAGTGAAGTTCAGAATATTAGGGTCGTTATTACTAACATTTTGTTCCATTTATCATTCTTAAAGACATTGTTATCTTTAGATTAAATATTCAGGGTATACTTCATTCATTCACACAGCGCCATCTAGCCCCAAGTCAAGCGTGAAGCCTGTATTATGGGTACTAAACAACGGATAAACATACTTATATACATTTTTTTTTGTAAATACATACATATTATGCATAGAAAACACCCAGACCATTATAATCAGATATGTTCATGCACACAAAGTTTGTACTGCCCGGGGATCGAACCCGGAACCCTTGGTGTTGCTGTCGACCTCTCAACCGCAACACCAAATGGGTCGTCTATATATATACATAAGTGATTGATTTTTATAAACCATTTTTATTAGTTCTTTTATAGAAGTACGTTCTTGTGTTCGATGGACAGACAAACAGAGGTGAAGGCTGAATGAGGAAAATGCTTATTTTAAAGTTACAAAATTCATCTTTGAGCTTTTCTTGTGTAGTTCAAATATTTTTACTATTTTATATTTTTGACGTTCATATTTATTTTTTGTAAGCCTAGTTTTTTTTAATCTTCTATAGGCAGACATTTGACCGCCATCTCACCTGATGGTAAGTGATGATGCGGCCAAGGATGGATCATGCCTGCCTAGAAACAGCCTATTCACTGTTCTTGTCTTAAAGACGGCCAGGTTGTGATGATCGGGGAACACATAAGGAGGCAAAGAGTTCCATTCCTTTGCGGTGCGCATTAGGAACGAGACACCATAGCGGGCTGTGCGGATGTGTGGAATGTCTACCACGTAAGAATGGAACGCTCGCCTCCGTGTTGTATCCCGATGGTGAAAAGGGGCTGGTGGAATTAACTCGTGTCATTCCATCGCATCCAGTTTGAATAAATAGAATTGGGCTTTGATTTGAGACGTGAAAATCTAACAAACACACTCACTCACTCACATACCTTCGCCTTTCTAATATAAGTGTAAAAATTTACTTTGTAACTCCTCAGAACCTGTAGTTTAAGTGCAGTAAATTCACTACTAGCAAGCTGCTATTATATTAAGGCAGACGATAGCTAACCAGAACTTTGTTGACACCTTACACAAACTTTTCCAAACAACTTAAAAAGTATGCTCTCAGTAAAATTTTCAAGAAAGTTCCCGAACACGATTCACAGTGGACTTGTCATATCTGGTTAATTCCAATTGCAAGAGCCATGTTGCGCCTCCCGGAGGGGACGCCGATTCCTTTCCTGTTTGCCTTGTTCAGAAATCTCGTCGAAGTTTGTGCATTTGGACCTTTGTAGTGTTAGAGACTGGAGACATTAAATGTACACCTATACTAATAATTTGAAGAGGAATGATTTTTATGTTTGTATAGAGTAGACTACGAAATGTAAAAAAAATATTTTAACTGTTACAAAACTACAGATACACATACACAGGCTATATTATATTTTCAAAAAATTACGGATCCTTACTCGAATTAAACTTTATCGAACGCTAACTCGAAACACTCGCGGGAATCTGGGGCCACAAGCAGTAGCGTGCACTGTATATATGCAAATAAGCAGTGCATATCCTGTGCGCCGAGACAACCCGGAAAATCGCTAACATATTAAATGATTTCCACATATTCGCACATTTTCCTCTACAGATTTGAAACCGTAGGCGATCTGCTTTCATCAACAGCACTCAATTTGAATAAAATGATTTTTTTATTGTTTTTGCGTTTAGTATTTATCATTTGCATACCATGCTCATAATCTCTGTGCACGCCACTGGCCACAAGTAGTTAATAATTGAAAACAGTAAATATTTTCCCAAATTATATTACCTACCAAGGACATATAAACCACGGACGGACTGTCATTCATACACAAAAGATGGCGCTGTGTGAATATCAGTGGATATTTACTTAATTATTAATATTATTCATACTATTTCAGCGCTGTCTCCTAAACTACTTGGCGTGTCCCTTAGTCACCTAAGCTCTTGCGTCCACGAACGTGACTTAAGGGAATTGAGTTGTTTGTTTACCTAGATTTATATTAGTATTATATTATGGTAGAGTGTGACATAATAAGCCTCATAGATATCTTATTGAACCGAATCTAATTTCATAAAATAAATTAAATCATTTGTTCTTTTTTGAGCCGAATGTTGCAATTTTTTATATCACAAATTGTTGTTTACTATGTGGCAGACTTGTTACTGAGTCGTCTCGAGAGATAAGAGTGTTCTGAACTTTGCAGTATTGAGATCTAGCATCTCGGTGTCTGGTGCAAGGCATCCTTATGTAAAATATATTTTTGTTATGTTAAAGTGTGCAGTACGGTCCAGACGCTCATCTGATGGTAAGTGATACGCCTGACCATGACAGAGCGGCCTTGAAGGAGACCAACAACTGATAGACCGTTATTATTCTCCGTCAATGCCGCACTGCACCCGACAACAGATGTTAGGTCTCTTATACCCGGTAATTTTACTAGCTACAGTACCCTCATCCCGAAACACAGAAATGCTATTTCTTTATTTATCTGCACAGATGCTTTTTTAAAAACGGTTCAAATAAAGTTATGCATCTGTTATACCATAATTAAAAATGGTATTTCTTATTGTCTCCTTTCCAAAGTGTCTTTCTTTTTATTTATTATTGGATTTTTTCTGAACAGGCCAGGACCACCAAAGCCTTTTTATCGATCAAAGTTAATTTTAAAGACAATAAGCCTTAATTGAATTATGACTATATTTTTCAAAATATGTGGTAAATTGAATTCCTATTAACTATTTTATTATGTCACTTTAGTGACACATCTAATGTATTAATGACAGTCCGTCCTTTTTTTATATGTCCATGGTATAAACCTATTTTTTATTTTTCACAATGTTTTCCGCATTCAACGCGAAGATCTAAATTCCCAAAAAGGCATATGCTGTCTCCCCGCATTCCGCCATATTTGTTTTTTCCAAACTCGATCCCGTGTTGTTTGTAAAGTACACACGCGTATGTTTGCGTCCCAAAACGCAACCATTCATCAAAATCTGACGGGAAACGTCTTCGTATCGAAAAGTTTTTTATCACATATGCATAGTTAGAACGTAGGTTATTATTTTTGCATTGATCTTACGTTAAAGATAAATTGTTTGATGTCGAACGTATGATGAGAGCTCCGTACGAAAGTACAAATCAAACGGCTATTACAGGGATCTCCAAACTATTTTGGACAAGTGACCCCTTTGACCTTACTTGTAAGTGTTACCTTAAACCCCCATGGCCGAATTACGAACTAAGAACAACCCTCTTATTAATTATAAATAAACAAAATTCCAATGACATTCACACAGCGCCATCTAGCCCCAAACTAAGCATTAGCCTGTAATATGGATACGAAACAACGGACATAGGTATATTTCATAAAGAATACACCCATTCTAATACAAACAGACATGTTCATGCACACAAATGTTTGTACTAACCGGGAGTCGAACCCGGAACACTTTATGCTCACAAAACAATCGAAAAAAGTGTTCCGAATACAGTGACAACACAAAGACATATTTCGAATGAGCGTACATTTGCCTAAACAAAGAGCCTACAACTATATTCTCTTTGGCGGTTCGTTTTTAGGCACGGGTGGCGTATCTTTCTTTATATATACAGAATATCATTGATCCGTCTACGTTAATTACTGCTGTATTTATTTGTGTAGGAAGCGTAAATCCAAATGTATGTAGTATAAAATATTTCATTCCGTTTTAATTAAAATCCCTTGAGTTAAATTTCCAACTGTCACGTGATTAATTATAGTGGAAACAGTTGGTTAAAGCAAACATTTTTCAAGCTTCAAAAATATTAATTAGTCATCAAAACGTGTGAATAAAGTCAATTTGTTCGATTGTTCCCAGTTTGGTTATTGCAGGTTGAATCACTTGATTGTGCATTTGTTTCGCCACTTTCTATCCATTTATCGGGTGCTTCCACATTCAACCAGCAATTTTTCTACCGGTGAAATTTTCTTCTACCGGTGAAATTTTTTTCTACCGGTGATTTTTTTTTCTACCGGTGAATTTTTTTTCTACCGGCGAATTTTTTTTCTCTCTACTAGCTAATAAGTAAAAAATTGAGATTATCAGGCTTAAGATTTCATTTTTATCATAAAAGACTGTAATAAAGTCCATTATATTGTTTCCGATGACTGACTTCATTTAGTATTGACATGAATAAAATGAACTGAACTAATTAGAGGAATGATTAAACAAACTTTGGTTATATATATATGTGTGTGTGTGTATATATATTGTTTTGGATTAAATACAAATCAAATAATACATACAGATATACATATTCAAATATAATAATCAGTAATATGAAAACAAACAGTTATGCAATACAGAAATACCTATGATAATAAGTGAGATGCAAAGAAAAATTAATTAATTAAAAATAATAACAAATAAAAGCTTACAAGTTACTTTGTAAGTAAAATAATTTCAATCTTTTCTTAACAGAAAATTTTGACTCAGCTTATTTAATCTCTAAAGGCAGTTCATTCCAAAGCCGAGTCAGTCGTACGGTAAAAGACTTACTCACAAATCAGTGTGGTGCAAGGGAGTACAGATATGCAGGTTGTCTGAGAGCGAAGAGACCGGCTATGAGTTTTGGACAAAAATTTAAACTTTTCCCTTAGATACACAAATGAAAGAGGATCGTTGAGTAATACTTATAATATATAAATAAATATAAATAATAAATATCCACTGACATTCACACAGCGCCATCTATAATGGGTACTAAACAACGGATAAACATACTTCTATAATATTTATTTGGAAATACATATTATACATAGAAAACACCCAAACCATTACAAGCAGACATGTTCATGGACACAAATGTTTGTTCTGCCCGGGGATCGAACCCGGAACCCTTGGTGTTGCAGCCGACGTCTCAACCGCAACACCGAATTGGTTGTTAAATCCAATATCTCTGTGTATAATTGTTTGTTATCCTGAATAAAGTTAAAAAACACAGAAAATTACAACCAGATGATTAAAAGCATTACGAAACTGATTTGATGACAAAATAAATGTCATCAAGTAATTGATTACGGTATTAAACTAATTTTAATTATATCACTATAACCCAATAAAATGATAAATCTTATTACATTTTCGGGCATCTGCAACGTAGACTTTTATGGGCTTAATTAAAGTTTATTATGGCTTCATGATGCCCTCATGGCCGAGTTGGTTTAATTGCTCAACCATAAATCCGGGACCATAAGTTTAGTTCCTGAGTCGCAAAGTTAAATTTGTTCAGTAATGAAGCTTGTTTTTTATTTCATGATGTTATCCGTAAGAGAACTAAAGTTACCGACAGCTAGAAATGGTGGCTGGATATGAAAAGATGAGGAAGGGATAGATGGTAGACTCGATTACTAGGTGGTAGACTCGATACTAAGTACGTTTAGGTTCGTTTAGGTAGATACCACCGCAGTGCCAGATATCGTCCCGTGAAACAGGAGTGTTATGCACTTTTGTGTTTCGGGGTGAGAGAACTGTAGCTAGTGAAATTACCGGGTATAAGAGACCTAACATCTGTTGTCTCTGGTGTCGGGCGCAGTGCGGCATTGACGAAGGAATAATAATTGTCTATCAGTTGTTGGTCTCCCTCAATGCCGCTCTGTCATGGTCAGGCGTATCACTTACAACCAGGTGAGCGTCCTGATCGTCCCGTATATTTATAACATTAAATAACATAAAAAAAAGATGGCATAGACAGAAGGTAGGGAATTCACGAGCAGGCTAATTATGATGACCGAACGTCTTAATACCTCGATGAAAGAGTTGTATACGTAAAATGAAATAAAACAAGTGCTCGTACGATTTGTGTTTTACTTCTGAACCTCAGCCAATACTACTTTGAATTTATGGAATCAGCTACTATCTGAAAAGTTTCCCGAACGATGTAACCTATCGTCATTTCAAAAGAGGGCGTATCTCTTAAAAAGCCGTCAACGCATCTCTTTGACCTCAGTTGTTGAAAAGTGTTTTTTGAGTTTTAATACAAAAAGAAAATTCACTTTTGGTTGGCTCCCAAAAACATTTTAATCTTATATTACGTGTTACTTCACAACTCGTGTGCTAAACTTACTAATAATCAGACCAGGTCGAAGCTATATTTGCACTCCTAAATATAAACCGTATAAGGTTCAGAATCGTACAAAAAATGTTTATACCAACTGGCAGAATTCCAAAAGGCAGATCGCTTTGTTTTCTGATCCAATAATAATATGTAAATTAGTTCCAGTTTAAAAAGCAGTGAAGCACGCATCGGCAGATTCTGGACGGTTCTTTTTATTTTTATCATTAAGTCCTAAAATAGATCTTGGACCTCAATTGGGACGGTCGGTTTTCTTACCTGATGGTAAGTGGACGCCTCACAATGAAAGAGTGGTGATGAAGGAAACCAATAAATAGAGAAAATATTTATTCCCTGCTAATCATGCCCTGCGACACCTGAGACGATAGTTATTAGGTCTCTCATACCCGGTAATTTCACTAGCTACAGTGCCCGCATCACGAAACACGAAAGTGCTTAATACTTCGGTTCAAGAGACGATATCTGGCACTACGGTGGTACCTACCTAGACGACTTAGTATCGAGTCTACCTAGTAAAAGTAGTTTTCCTCAGATAAGAGCTTATGTAAGGTATATTTTAAAGTAAAAATATAACTAAAAGACTTTTCTGTTGAACCCTAAAAAGGATGCAAACATCAGACCAAACGTTAAGCCCAGGTTAAACAGAATGTGTGTGTTGGTTCTATATGATGATTCAAATTATGAGTAATTGGGAGTTATGTGTTTTTTATGTGATTACTAGCGTTTGCGTGCGACTTCGTCCGCGTGGAATAGTTACTTTCGCCTAACGCTCGCTTTAACCCGCTACTTCGTTTATATCGGTGAGTTTAAACAGCGATATCTCATAAGATATTAATTTAAGTTGAATGATGTAAACGGCAATTTTGTTTAAAATGAAGTACTTGTGATTAATAAAGTATTTGTTTGGATAAGGATTATTACCATATTTATGAAAACACCTTCGCAAATAATGCATTATTTCAGAATTTTTTTTTAGCAAAAAATATGTTATAGGGAGCTAACCTTAAAAGATAGACATATGCTGTCGCGGACTTTTTTGTAAACCTTTAAAAGGGGAACAATTCTCTCATACATGACATTTGCGAAACTTTAACCGTTTACGCAGCGTACGCAGCGAAAGCTCCAAGTATTAAAAATTCCCCCCGATTTTGAAACATTCTTCATAGCTGCTCCGCTTCTATTCCTTGTAGAGTGATGATATATAGCCTATAGCTTTCCTCGATAAATAGGCTATCTAATTCTTAAAGATTTTTTTAAATCGAACCAGTAGTTCCTGAGATTAGCGCGTTCAAACAAACAAACTCTTCAGCTTTATATATTAGTATAGATTAAAAATATATGGAAATTTTCATTGTTATTTTAATTTATTCAGACAATTCATTTAGACAGACAATTCATCATCAGCTCATGAAACGTCCCCACTGAAGGGCACAAGCCTACCCGTATAAGGTGTATAGGCCTTAGCGTCCACGCGAGCCTACGAGTAGTGCGGATTGGACGACTTCACGCACAACCTTTGAATTTCTTCGCAGGCGTGCGCAGTTTTCCTTACGATGTTTTCCTTCTCCGTAAGAGCGTCGGATAATGTACATATATTTTCGAAAATTCGAAATCAAATTGGTACATGTCGGGATTTTAACCTCAGCCCTCCCGGTAGGAGGGCAACAGCATTGATCAATCCGCACTGTGCCCGCGTGGACAACTAAGGCTTACACCCTTTACGGGTAGGCTCGTGCCCCTCGGTGGGGACGCTTAATGAGCTGATTAGGATGGCTATGGTAAGCAATTCGGGTTAAATTGATAGAAAACAGCAAAAGTCATACGGCAGTAAGAAATATAGCGTGTTGCCTTTGTAAGAATTATCGTTGGATCAAACCGATATTTTCGTATAAACGATAAAAGGCGAAATGCCATTGGCGTTTCCAATATTATTGTACGGTAACTGTGTTTATCGTAGATTGTTTGTAAATACTCGTACTTTCGTTTTCTTAACAAGGGGCTTATTTAAGTTATATGTTTTTATTGAGATTAAGGTTATATTATTAAATTAAAATAATCGTTTCGCAGCCAATGCACTTTAGTGATCGCATGGTGGGTTACGGACCAATATCCCCATAACTATGCGGTAAGGCCTATGCCCTGCGGTGGGACGTTTAATAAACATAATAAATCATTTATTTCAGACCAATTTCGATCCATAATTGTGTTAGTAACATTGAACTTATAGATATAGTTAGTCACAGACATCAGAATATACATTAGACTGGACAAGCCACCAAGTTTATAGGCAGTCCCAGTGTCGCAATTTCTTTTCGGTTCTTACCTGTGAAAATTTATTATATTTCTTGGTAAATTTACTGATTTATTGCGAAGATGGCATGTTACAATTGCACAGGATGGCATTTTGGAAAAAAACGGTAATTTTTTCTAATATTCGTGCGTCTTGACTCGTCTTACAGAGCGTAAACTGGTAGCCAGTGTATGCTCGTTGAGCTTACATTTGTCGCACTTTAAACGCGGCTTGCCCCATCTCCTGTATTGGGAAATCTGTGTAGTTAGTACTTACAACTATAATACCAAAACTGTCAGTAAAAGAACCTGTTCCTGGATCCTTGCAAATGTATTTGAACCCAGGCTGATGATTTAAGGCTGATGATGGGACAAATTGCATTTGGAACAATCCTTGTACTTAGTTTCGGTCTGTACGGTGTCTATTTGTGCATGAATAATAGTAAATAAATATTTATTACTATAGTAAATAATAAAATATTGTACGTTTAAAAAATACCCGCAATATATCCTGTGACCATTTTCGGTATCAAACACGCCACTTATACAAATAACCCTCCGTCTTACCGCCCGTGGTTGATCGAATGGGTCCTTTAGGCCCTTATTTTAATGTCCCTCATAAAATGCACCGACGACGTTTACACGGTCAGTGCGCAGTTCTTTTCGATTTATGTTGTTATTTTGCGCACAACATGGCGTTAAATGTGTTAAGTTAACAAAATCCCGCTTAAGCGTGCGTTTCAAAAGTGCTAAAAGTATATTCTTGACCCAGAAAATGCAGTTAGTTACAAAAAAAAACAGAGAAAATGAGGGCTGATGACGTAAACGATATACTTATGGTATTTATTTTCAAATTCAAGATGAGGCACTATATCTCTTTTTCTTTAGGTACTTGATCAAACAAGAAATGGGAGAGTCGAAGGCGAAATTAAGTCAACGACAAAGTCGACTGGATCACCAGCCTCTGAGTAAAATTGGCCAACAGGTATAATAGTTTCAGTGTTTATAAAATATTTGTACCTTAAATTATTGTCTAAAAAAAGCTGCGTTGTGGAGCTTTTTTGGTGCTTCTTTCTCTGGAGGCCAAAACACTGAAGCGCTTTTATTCAAACATCAAAATTCATTTCTGTGATTTACTTTGGTTTTTTTTTTTTAATTTTATGTATTCTTTTTGACGTTCGTAAGTGCTTTTTATAAATCTTATTTGAATAAATGTATTTGAACTTTATGAGATACAATAGTACTTGAGATAAGCAGATGACCTAATTAAGGAAGCAAAGTCTAACCGGCATAGACGATGGTAAGAATTATCATTTAAAATTTCTCGCATGGTTAGCAATTGGATGTGACAGTGGGCAGATTAATAGGGCGTATTATGTACGATGGAAAAGGTTCTCAAATAGCGTTCAATAATTAATTAAAAAGAGTTGAGTTGATGGAGGTTTCCATTTGGTTAATGGACAGATGACCTGACTAAGGTGGCGAGTAGCAGATGGATATTGACTGCCAGGGATGGGGAGACCTTCGTTCAGCACTGAACTTAAAAAAACATTATCATACTAAGTCTAGTAATTTTTCACTTGAATATTTATCATAAATGTCAATAATGTAAAAGTATGGATTCGTGATATGCTCACAAAACAATCGAAAAAGTGTTCCGAATGCAGTGATAGCACACATACACATATTTCGAATTTCGAACACATTCACCTAAACAACCGACCGTTCATTGACAACTAGCTATCGATAAACGCCAATATATTGATTGTATCAATAACTAATTACATTGTTTTTTGTTTTCTTCGACCTAATTAACATAACATTAAACCAATGAGAATTTTTACAGCTGTAGAAATGAATTCTCAATTTTTAATATGAACGTCAACTTTCCCGCCTGTTGTAAATTAATTCTCTATGCTGGGCGCCATATTGAATTGTATAAACGTACAGTTTTTTTTAATTAAAATTTTATATAACTATCATTCTAGGAACGTTGCGAAAGCAAATTGAGTGTCGCTGCTAGAGGAAAATAATTTCAATTTACTTTTTCTAGCCTTGGAAGACATAAAAGTTAGCTGGTAATTTGAATTGAAATTTTTCCTTTTCACAATATATTAATAACCATGAATAACCGTAGTTATAAATAAACACTTCCTGCAGAATGACTGATTTATCGTAGCCAAGAGTTAGTTGCCAAAGTACGTGTAACCCTTTTACAATTATTGAAAGCTTGCATGAAATTCTGTTATTTTACAAACAAATACATATTATTCATAGAAACACCCAGAACAATCGGCATTTACGTCATATCCTTACGTCAACGATTCCGCAATGCTTAAAGACAAAAGTCTTTGAGCAATGCGTCCTACCCGTGCTTACATACGCAGCTGAGACATGGACACTGACTGCGGGATTGGTTCACAAGTTCAGTCACTCAACGCGCAATGTAGCGAGCTAAGCTCGGGTTCTCTCTTAGGGATAAAAAAGAACTAAAGTTATCGACTTAGCCCGCCGGATCAGCAAGTTTAAGTGGCAGTGGGCTGGTCACGTATGTCGCAGAACCGATGGCCGTTGGAGCAGACGAGTTCTGGAGTGGAGACCGCGTCTTGGCAAGGGTAGCGTAGGACGCCCTTTGGCCCGATGGACCAACAATTTGCGAAAGAATGCTGGTGGAGGCTGGAGGAGAAAAGCGAGAACCGGATGTCTGCCGCAAAATAGGGAAGACCTATGTCCAGCAGTGGATTGTGATAAGTTGACTAGATACAAATACATACTCGTATAGGTAAATCATCCTCCTTCATCATCAGCTCATTAAACGTCCCCACCGAGGGGCACGAGCCTACCCGTATAGGGTGATTAGCCTTAGTAGTCCACGCGGGCCAGTGCGGATTGGACGACTTCACACACCTTCGAATCTCTACGCAGTCGTGCATGAAGGTTTCCTCACGATGTTTTCCTTCACCGCAAGAGCGTCGGATAACGTACATATATTTTCGAAAATTCGAAAACACATTGGTACGTGTCGGGATTTGAACCTCGGCCCTCCGGTTGGAAGTCGACAGTCCACACCATTGAGCCACAGACGCTCTAAATCCTCCTCCTTAAATACTTTTTATTCAAAAAAATGCATAAAATGCACAGCTTTTTAAGATCTTGCTGACCTGTCGATAACTTAGTGTTCTGTGTTTTATGTTATTATGAACAAAACTCAAATTCGAAAGATAGATCATTTATTCAAATAAATATTTATTTACTGGTACTTTTAAATCAGCGCGTTTAGAGAGCGTCGGTGGCTCAGTGGTGTGGACTGTAACTTCCTACCAGGAGGGCTGAGGTTCAAATCCCGACACGTACCAAATTACCTATGTATTTTCGAAAAATATATGTACGTTATCCGACGCTCTTACGGTGAAGGAAAAACATCGTGAGGAAACCTTCATGCACGCCTGCGAAGAGATTCGAAGGTTGTGTGTGAGTCGTCCAATCCGCACTGGGCCCGCGTGACGACTAAGGCCTAATACCCTTTACGGTAGGCTCGTGCCCCTCGGTGGGACGTTTATGAGCTGATGATGATGATGATGACTTTTAAATCATCCATTATATTTCTAAAGACGTTACCAGCTCCAGTTCGGAAAAAGTGGCTTCTTCGAGAAAGCCGGCAAAAATCTCGACTTTCCAATTTTTTAAACTATTGATATATGTAGTTAAAGTAAGAGAAGTCGGCTACTACATTAAGGGTTGGGTTCGATCCGCAGCAGTACAAATATTTGAACATGTTTGCTTGTATTCGTCTGGATTTTCTATGTGTAATGTGTATGTATTTACCGAAAGAGTATATAATATGTTTATCAGTAGGCAAGTACTATAGTACCCTATACGAGTATTTGCTTATTGCTTTTGGGCTTTGGCGTTGTGTGTATGTCTGCGGATATTTATTTATACATTAACCTGTACGTTTATTTTATTCTCGTTTTTATATACATATGAGCAGTTTTTTACATATTTCAAGCTATACACATTATTAATGAAGCTCAACCAAACCCTTAGCGAAATTTCAATATGATTAACGCGATTATCATGGTCGTGCAATTTTAAAATAATAGGGCTTTGATTATGAAATTGCCATTTTACGTAATAGCTATTTTCAATTACAATTTAACGAGTATGTTATCAGATTTTCGGTCGAAACTTGTTCAACAAAGTTAATTTTATTTACTAGTTTTGCCTGTGGCTTTGCCACGTGGAAATAATGGAAGTTCATTCTTATAGCATATCTGCTGTTGGTACAAGTTCCATCAATATTAGTCTAGCCGTTTGTGGTAAGTCGGAAATTATATATTTAGTTCTCTAATATAATGATTTATAACATCATCATCATGACAGCCTTTAATTTCCACTGTTTAACGAATATTTCTTTTTGTCTTTTTT